>PVJA010018148.1:23306-40626 GCA_004027025.1 Myocastor coypus | reverse complement strand
CTACAAAATATTGGCAAACAGAATTCAACAAATCAGCCGGGCGTGGTGGCTCACGCCTGTAATCCCAGCACTTGGGAGGCTGAGGCAGGAGGATCGCTGCGAGTTCGAGACCAGCCTGGGCTACAAAAGTGAGCTCAAAGCCAGCCTCAACTGCACAGTGAGACCCTGTCTCAAAAAGCCAAAAAAAAAAAAAAAAAAAGAATTCAACAAATCATTAAAAGGGTCATATAGGCCAGGGACACAGCTCAATGACATAACAGCCTGCCTGGCAAGTGCAAGAATGCAGGTTTGAGCTCCAGTACTACATTCTAGACACACAGTATGGGCCCCTGAAACTGGGTGTAGTTTTTCAAGCCTGTAATCCTAGCCTTTGGGGAGGCCAACACAAGAGGACCACTATGAGTCTGAACTGGAAAGTGAGGCCCTGTATCCAAAATAATAAAATAAGATAAACTTTTTTTTTAAAAAAAAGATCATATATCATGACAAACTAACCATCATCCTGGAGATGCAAGGATGGTTCAATATACTCAACTCAGTAAATATATCACATAAATGGAAGCAAAGAAAACAATTACATGATCACCTTAACAGCCATAGAAAAAACCTTTCATAAAATTCAACATCCATTCATGATTTAAAAAAAAAAAACACTCTGGAGAAAATAGATATAGAAGGAACTTGTCTTAGTCAATTTCTTGTCACTGAAGCACAACACCCAACATATGCAATTTAAAAGAAGTTCACAGTTTGTAGAGGTTTCAGGCCGTAGTCTGGTTTCCAGGCAGAAAAATACAACAGATGCTCACATCATGGCAACCAGAAAGCAGAGAGGGAGAGAGGGAGAGGATGTTGGGGAAGGAGAAAGGGAGAGCAACAGAGAGCGAGAGAGAGCAAGAGAGAGCAAGAGAGAGCGAGAGCGAGAGCAAGAGCGAGAGAGAGAGAGAGAGAGAGAGAGAGAGAGAGAGAGAGAGAGAGAGAGAGAGAGAGAGAGAGAGAGAGAGAGAGAGAGAGAGAGAGAGAGAGAGAGAGAGAGAGAGAGAGAGAGAGAGAGAGATCAAATGCACCTTTCCAGGCACACTCACAGTGTGCCTTGTTCCAACAGGACCCAATCTCTCAATAGCAGAGTAGCCATAATACCCTAATAATAATAAAAAAAGTATTTTTCAACAGCTATTTATTTATTTGGTACAGGGCCTATTATGCAACTCAGACTCATGGTGATCCTCCTGTCTCAGTGCAGTATGTGGTGCTGGGGATTGAACCCAGGTCCTTGCGCTTGCCAGGCATGTGCTTAGACCACCAAGCTATCTCGCCAAACCAAAAATCTGGATATTAACCATAGCATTTCACTTCCAGCCTCCCAAAAGCTCCTGTGCATCTCTTTATGCAAAATGAATTTATTCCATCCGAAGAGATGCCATAGTCCTACTACCTTCAGTATTGCTGAGAAGTGCAAATCCAAAGTCTCAAAAGGGGCCTCATAGGTGGTCTTCTTTTCTTCTCCATGGATTCATCTAGGGGTCTCTCTGGGGATTCTCCCTGGAGCTGAGCAACACCGAGGGCCCAGGGTTAGTGTGAGTGAGTCTCTCTCCAGACCCTCCAGCCTGAGGAGCCTACCTGTCCTCTGCATTTGCTGGCCTCATTCCAGGTTTCATGGCTCCAAGTGAAGAAAGCAACAATATCAGGTCGGGGGTGGCCACGTAGCACTGGCATTCCCAAGTCTTTCAGCTTTGTCTAGAGACTTATCTTGGATTTCCCCACTGCCTTTCAAACCTTTAATGCTTTCATAGTATTTTTCTTTCCCCAAATGCAGTCTTTTTCATTTTGTTTCAGTAGGAAGGTTTACCTTAGCAACATTACAGATATGAGAAACATCAACCATCTTTGTTCATCTTGTCAAATTTGCTCCCTGAAATAAATTTTTGTCTGCTTAAGCCAAACCAATCCTTTCACAGAAAGACCTTGTAGGGAAGTGCAGCTTCACAGTTAGTCCACCTCTGTGCCACACAAAAATCATAGCTGTAAAACAAAAACAGGCTAGCATTTCAATTTTTTTTTTGAAATAGCAAATATCTTAGTGTTCATGTTTAAAGGAATAAAACTTCAAAGCTAAATGCTCATCTTTCTCATTCTAGGGGGAAAAAAAATCTCATAATGAATATTCTTAAGGTATACATCTAAGATAATAAAATAAGAATAAGGAACACCGAATAAACCAGAAGCATGAGCAAAATCTATGACTGTCTCTATGCTTACGTGCTTGCAAGGGTGAAAATTTCCTGCTATGCCTTGCTTTCATCAATATGCTAACAAATTTTCTCACTTTCAATTTCTGAAGGTTTAGCATCTGTAACATTTGTGATTTCTATGGTTTTGAATAAAGACAAACAATATGATAATGATTCTGAATCTTTGTCCCATTTTGCCATGGGAATCCTACGTATATTTAGCAACACTAAGATTTTTTTCCCCTACTATAAAAATAAAATGTACTTTCTTCATTCTGGATCCAGACTTATTACTATTTTAAAAAATGGAATCAGAAAATGATTCTCTAAATATTATGCAGTGGATTTTTTGACACATAAAGGGTTTATTTTAAATGTTCTAAGGATAGGATAGAGATGCATCAGAATTACAAAGATAACTTACAGAATTAACAGATTTATAAGATATATACCTCTAGGTGCAAACAACAGGAAACTGTCTATACATGATATAAAATAAAATTGAAAATGAATTCAAGTGAGCCGTCCTGATAGCCCCAGAGGACTAAAGCACCTGCTTAGGCAGAGTGCAGCGCCTGGAGTTGGATTCCTGGCATGCCGTGCCAGCCCCACCCCCAGGGTGTGCTGATAAGGCCATTGAGACTGGGTGTGGTGGTGCAGGGCTGTAATCCCAGCACTTGGGAGGCTGAAAACAGAAAGCTCACTACGAGTCTGATCTATGTAGTGAGACCCTGTAGACCATGCCCTACATACAGAAAGAAAAAGAAAAGAAAAGAAAAAAAAAAAAGAATTCAAGCTCAAAAGATGATGCGATTTACCTAGTTTAAAAATGTGAACACAAAGATCTCTAAACTATGCACATTCATCCAAATTACACTAATGATGGAAAATACAGAGAGCACAGCATTTCCAAGGAAGCGCAAACATTTTGATCATCATCAATTCGCTAGAATAATTGTGCCTGTTTTGTCTTTGGAGAACTTTCATTCTGTAGGATAATCAGCTTAAGAGTGTTTTCAGGCATTACGCTTTGTGATAATCAGAACAGTCTTCTAATGGGTCTACAGTGTTCAGAGATTCAAGCCTAATACAATTTGGGATTCAGCATATGAAACAAGAGAAATTAAATTTGTTTTAGAGGGGCTGGGGAGATAGCTCCAAGGCACAAGTGCCTGCTGGGCAAGTGCGAGGTCGTGAGTTCGAACCCTGGTCCCACAAAAAAAAAAAAAAAAAATTTATTTTAGAAGTAATTGTGATTTTTTTTTTTTTTTTTTAAAAGCACAACCTTTTCAAATGCTGCACGACATATCACCTTCTATGGACACTATATTTGCTTTACCCTGCATTTTGACCCCACAAACACTACAACAGTGCAGTAGGCAAATATACAGGAAACTGAATACAAAAATTAAAAAGAAAACAAAAAACTTAAATATTTTTAACATGTAATTTAGTTACATTAACATGCTACTCAGAATAAAGGATGCAAAAAGGATGGTTTGCTTTTAAGGTTCTTCTCTGAAAGTTTTACGTGGCAGCCTGATATCACACACACACACACACACACACACACACACACACACACACACACACAATACAGTACTGCAGCAGGTAAACGAAAAAGGCCAAAGAGTTTCATATGTAGATTCATGTCTTATGCTGCTATAAGTCCCATGATAATTTTGGAAATTAATGTTGAACTCCTAGATCAAGGACTCAACATTCACATACCAGAAAAATGCAAACAATGCATGTGAATCTGACACATGAACCTAAAATGATGCCCAGGATGTGTGGACTTGGGGGCAGAATTAGTGACAGCATTAAGTGACATGTAAGTCACCAAAAGAAAAAACAATGTTTAAAAAAACCAACAAAACCTTTCACCATTCAGCCTGAAAAGTAAGACATGGAACAATGATGAAAATCATCACCATATTGCATTCCTCTAGAAACTGGGAGATCTTAATGTATTGAAGTTGCTGAAGTTGCTTGCAGAAAAACCACAATGCAAGTCATTAGGTAATGCTAGAATTGTTCGTATTGACCCAACCCTGAGGATACTATTTAAAAGGAATTTTATGTTCCAGCCTGAAGTCACTGTGTTACATTTTGCACACCCTCTGTGTGTGCTGGACACATTTCCATTTCATGCCATTGTTAGTATGGGCTCTGGGAATCAGGCTTTGCTTTGAGGTGTGCGTGCAGGAAAAGAGCAGATCTACAGGACTACCTACCTGCTCACATACATAAGAAGCATCTATGACTAAGGCATCATACTATTTTGAGAAACTTGCCCCTTGGTGAAGCTGTCCATGATGAAGCCCTGGGGATAGGGTGACTACCACTGGGGACAAAGAATTGGTATATTATTTCACTTGGTGAGAGGTCATTACCACCCAAAAGCACAAGGCACAAGCCTTCAGGAAGGCAAAAATGGGCGCTAAGCAAACCACACATTGTGAGACCCTAAACTGGAACGATTGCTGTTATAGTTGATACACTGTGTGAACTTAAGAAGTTTAGAAGGTTAACTAAGTAGGCTCAGCAGAGGACCAGTGTCCTTACTTTGTAAATATTCTCAGCCTGTGCAAGAGGAGGGCAAGGAGATGGTGTGGACGTGTTGCCTGCATAGAATATAAGAGAGGAAAAGCAGTTTGCTCTTTCTCCTTTTTGCTCTGGTTACCCCTGCTATTTTCTGCCACCTTGAAGTGTTATGCTTGTATCCTGCCACCCTGCCTTAGAGCCAGCTTATTATATACTTTGAGCATCTTGACAGTTTTAAGTTTGCAGAAATTGATGCTTACAAATTTGAATATCTGTAAGCTGTCCGTGAAGGATCCACAGTTTACTTTCTACCTAAGCTGTTTGCAGGTTATTTACTTGGGAAGCAAAGAACAGAAGGATCAGGCTCAAAAAGCAAATTTTGAGGGCTGGGAATATAGCTCAGGGGCACAGCACCTGCCTGGCAAGCAAGAGGTTGTGAGTTTGATTCTGGGCATCAAAGAAAAAAGGAAATTTTGAAATTACCTTTACATCATAAATTAATTACATATTGTTCTATCTTCCTAATTGCTGAATAAAAATACAGATCTATGTGGAGAAAGTATCTCACTGCTCAGGAAAAGGGAGCTGGTAGTGACCTCACTGCTTCTTGTGCCAGGCTCTGCAGGTCCTTAAAGAGATTTTTTTTTCCCATCAACTTTACACAATTTTGAATGAATTCTCCATTTAGGATTACAATCACTTCAGTATACACACACACACACCCTCACACATGGGAAGAAGCCTTTTAGTACCATTAGAAATAAACTTCTTTTAAAAAACTATTTAATTCCCCATGCCATGATTTATGTGATGACAGACAGGAGTGTAGCTGGTAGCGTATTCAGTGGCACAGCACTTGTCTATCTTATTTGTGGTTCTGACCTAAATCCTCAGTACTGGGGGAAAAATAGGAGTGCAAATAATAGTGGAGCTAAAGTTTCTGCTTTAGACTGATATAATACGCTGACAATTTGTATGACTAGAAGGTCTGTCATTCAGAGTAATTTTAACTTTTTAATAGCACTTGCGCATAGTGGTTGATCAATGACTATTGATGAGGGGAAAAGAAATAGAAATATTTCTGTTTTAACAAAATATGCTCTCTAGACTTTATTGCAAATAACATATGACAAAATAAATCCGTGTTTCTTCAAATGATTTTTAAAGCACTTTTCACACATTCAATATTTCCACTGAAAATCTAATATGACAGTTTAGTAAATACAATCAATTGTTCAAATATATAACCGACAGATTTCGGGGAACTTTTTATTATGGAATCAAACTCAGTACCTCAAGCTTGCCAGGCAGACACTGTGCTCCTGAGCTGTATCCCAGATCTTTATAACCAATAGAAAAGGGCTAGTGAGATAGCTCAGAGCAGGTGGTAAGATAGCTCAGCAGACTAAGTGCCTGGGGTTCAATCCCCAGCCCCACATGCCATGCCAGCCCTGCCCCAGAGCTAACCACCCAGACAAGACATAGTGGCACACACCTGCCCAGCACTGAGGAGGCTAAAAACAGGAGGATCACTACAAGTCTAAGCTCGCCTGAATTGCATAATAAGACCTTGTACCAAATATATAAAAATGTTAGAATATACAAATAAAATGTTCCTATGTCTGATTGCTGCCTTATTTTTTTTTTTCATTTTTTAAAAAAATTTTGGCTGGTGGCCCAGCAGGATGGCTCAGTGGTCTAAAGCACCTGCTTAGGAAAGCTTGGGCGGCTGCAGGGACCGCGGCTCAATCCCTGGCACCACATGCTGCGCCAGCCCTGCCTTTGGGGCAGGCTGAGCCGGCCATAAAAATAAATAAATAAATAAACAAACAAAAGTTCAAAAAACAATTTTTGGCTGGTGAGATAGCTCAGTGGCCTAAAGCGCCTGCTTAGGAAAGCTTAGCCAACTGGAGGGACCGTGGTCTGATTCCCGGCATCACATGCTGCACCAGCCCCATCCCCAGGGCAAGCTGAGCCAGCCATAACATAAATAAATAAGTAAAGTTTAAAAAAAAAAGATTCAATAATTAGAAAAAATATTTTATTTATTTATTTTGACAGTATCAGGGCTCAAACTCAGGACCTTGTGCTTGCCAGGCAAGTACTTATTCCACTACACTGTCTCCCAGCCCTCATTCTTTTTTTATTTTTTGTTTTGTTTTATTTTTTATTACTTTTAATAAGAAATAACAATATGATAGTTTCAAAACATGTTAGTAGTAGATTTGCAATAATTGACACATTGCATATTGTTGTCCTCATAATAGTTATATAGAGCACAGGGTGTGGACATGATAAATTTTCTAATTTATACTGGTAAGGAAAGAAAAAAAATATCTTGTCTTTGAACTGAGAGGAAATAGTTGTATAATAGTCCAGTGTTCCATAATTGCATCGGGTTACCAGTGCAACTGACAATGTTGGAGGCTGTTGATCTAAGCCTCTTACAGCTCACCATACTAATCTAGCTCTGCGTTTTATGCCTCAGAATTAAACGTTTCTGCTGAGTGATCGAGGGCAAGTTAAAGTAAGACCTGTATAACAAAACTTTCATCTTTTATATCTTGCAAGGTCAAATCCCTTCAAGATTAACTTTGTAACCATGTACAGTACTTTGTAGGACTGTTGTCAGTGTCAGCCTTTGTAATGAGTCACGGTCATTGCTTGACCAGTTTGCTTTCTCTGAAAGCCTGAGAGAATATTTTTTCTCTAGGTGACTCTCCTTACACACACTATACTTCATTTATCCCTTTCCTCTGAGGTCTCATAATCTCCTTGACCAGAAAATTTGGGACACCACTGAGTTTTAGGATGTTACAGCACAGGTTCTCTTATGTCCTGAGTCCTCACTGACCTTGAAGGGCTAGGGCCAAAATGTTGGCTATGCTCATAGCCCTTCTTTTTCTTCAATTTTTGGTCTGTTAACGTACTTTTTCAACCTTCCAGCAGAGAAGCTTCGTGATATTATTACTCTATAATATAGGTAATTGAGCTTAACATCACTGTCTTTCTGAATATTAAACATCTTAGACTTAGCTTGAAATTGGTATTTTCTGTCAATCATTGATATTCTAATAAATCTCTATAGAATGTGGTAAAAGCAGTTACACATTTTTACACAGACATTTAGAAATCCAAGGATGTACATAATTGTAGCCTGTGAAGCTTATGACATTTTGCCTAGTTTCTTGCTCTCAGTTAATACCCTTTTTTGTTTTTTTGTTAACCAATCATTTACTTGAGAGAGAGTATAGCAATAACTAAATTTACATTAGAAGCAGTACACATTTAAAAGACCAGAATGACAGGCATTCCAAGCATTGCTTGACCAGTTTGCTTTCTGTGAAAGCCTGTTGTACATTGCTATCATCAATGTGAAAAACCTTTTGAAGGTTCTTAGGACCAATATCTGATTCATCCTGTATACATAAGTGCATAGTTTTGCTGCTGCTATGTTTCCTCTCTTTTCTGCTTCCAATCACTTCGTTGTTCAATCCATAACACATTCAGCTGTGTTATGCCCTTCCATTTTTATTTCTTTTTTAGTGTTCTTACACTAGGGAGACTATACTGAAATCCCATTCAATCCAGCTATCCCCCTACTAGGAATTTTCCCAAAAGTACTGAAAACATCATAGCAGAGCAATATCTGTGCACCTATGTTTATAGCAGCGCAATTTATAATAGGTAAATCTTGGAAATAACCAAAATGCCTATCATTTGAAGAATGGTTGAAAAAGATGTGGTATTTTTATACCATAGAATAGCACTCAGCTATAAAGAATGATAAACTGGAAGACTTCATGTATAGATGGATGTATATTGAACATATACTCATAAGTGAAATCAACCAGACCTCCATGTGTAAATATCATGTGTAAAAATAAGCTGCCTTATATTTTGAAAAATAAAATTTGAGAAGAATTTTATTAAAACAGCAGTTGAAAGATTATCATCCCTCAGGACTCTTACCTTATGATGAGAAATACCTTCAACTGTCATACTCAATCTAGCTAGGTACCAGTGTATAACAAATAGTTATTATTAGCTATGCCTGGGTGGGAGAAGAGGCTGGAAATAGATCCATTTTCAAAACTATATAACTACATAAATTATGTTTATTTTTATAGTAAGGTATTATTTTCATAATAAAACATAAAGACATTTATATTTGGGGGAAATCAAGCATACTCTTCTGAGCAAATACCATTATATAAACATGTTAAAACCCAAATAAATCCAAAACTATATATTGTAGTATTTGTATAAGTCATTAAGCAGTTCTATACAGGCCTGACTTTGTTGTGGTGATGGTGACGGTGCAGGGATTGAACCCAGGACCTTTACACTGAGATGTAGTCCCAGCCCTTATTTATTTATTTTTTAATTTTTCAGATAATTTTTTTATACATTGCTGAGGTGACCAAGCTAGGTTCCAATTTATCCTCCTCCTGTCTCAGCCTTCTTGGAGTACAGAGAGTATAGGCTCTTACCACCATGTCTGGCTACAACACATGATTTTTAACAGATGCACAATAAATCCCTTCTCTTTGTTTCGGAGTTTGGCTAAGGCAGCAGTTCCATCTTTTATTTTATTTTTATTTTTAATTTTAATTTAATTATTTTTTGAGACATGGGCTCACTGTGTAGTTTAGGTTGGCATTGATCTCACTACATAGCCCAGGCTGAGGTTGAACTGGTGGCAATACTCCTGCCTTGGCTGGGATTATAGGCATGCGCCACCATGCCTGGCAGTAGTCCTTTCTTATCTGAGGGTTTCTTTTCCATGGTTTTAGTTACCCAGTCAACCATGGTTCAAAGATATTTGATGGAAAATTCCACAAATAAACAATTCCTATGTTCTAAATTGCACACCATTCTGAGTAACATGATGAAATCTCATGCCACCTTACTTTGTTCCTCTTGGGACTAATTCCAGTGTATCATATGTCTGCATACCTATTAGACACTTAGTGGCCGCTCAGCTATCTGATCAAGTCTTACGGTATCACAGTACTTGTGTTCACTAATCCTTACTTTACTTAATAGTGGGGCTGGAGCGTGAGAGTGCTGACACCAACAATTCAGAGATGTCAAAGAAATGGAGCGAAGAGCTTTCTTTGAGAAAAAAAAAAAAGGTAAAAGTTAGCAACTTAAGAAAAGAAAAATGGACTGGGGAGATAGTTCAGCAGTCTAAGGCCTACCTGGGAAGCTCAAGGAACAGATTTCAATCCTTAGTACTGCATGCCATGCACACCCTGGTACCTTGGGCACTGTGGGGGCCACCAAAACCAGGTGTGGTGGCACACACCTTTAGTCCCAGCACTGGAGAGGCTGAGGCAGGAGGATCACTGAGAGTCTGAAGTACATAGTGAGACCCTATACCAAACAAATAAATACACAAAAGATTTTAAAGGAAAAAAACATGTTCCCAGACATTTGTAAAATTTATTTTAAGAAAGAATCTTCTATCCATGGAACTATGAAGAAGAAAAAAGGAACTTATGCTAGTTTTCCTGTTTCATTTCAAACCATAAAAATTGTAGCCAAGATTCAAGTGATAGTTTGGTTAAGATGGAAACTGCATTATTAAAGTGTAGCGTTTGCTACTTTCTGTATTTTCAAGTGTCACTGAAAGTTTTAGAATACATAAAATCTGATTGAAATTTACGGTGAATCAAGCTTCACTGGTGGCCCACTGCAATTGCAAAACCTTTGACTGTGTATGTATCTGCTTCCTCTTAGTCCAAAGAGAAGTATATTCTTTTCCTTTTTTCCTAAGCAACATCAATAGGGAGGTGGGTCATGCCCACACACTGTACTCTGTAGAATGACTGTGAGGACAATATGCAATATGTCAACTTTCAAAGAAAAGAAAGGGGAAAAGAAAAAAAAAAAGTAATGTGGATTTAGAAAGGTTAATGCTAAATTGTTTGATCAATCTTATATACCTATATGTATTAATCTAAACTGATCTGATGATGAAAATATGTAATATAACCATTGTTAAATTTAAACAATAAAAAAATTGAAGCAAAAAAAAAAGAAATTTACGGTGAATGTTTAAATTTTAAAAAATACTACAGTGTGGGGAGATGCATCATGGGCTTAAGCGCCTGTCTGGCAAGCACAGAATCCTGGGTTTGATCCTTGGTACCAAAAAAGAGAAAAAAATTACAATAAAAGATATTCCTGTGGCCCAACATGCTGCTATCTCTTGAAAAACGAACTCCTTGCCATAATCTGTCCCTGATCTCTCATTCACCCTATTTCCTGATATGTGTAAGGTTGGCTATAATGAAAAAAAAAGTTTCCTGGCAGTAGTGGTGCCAGCCTTGCCTACGTCAAAACTATCTGTGCATTGCTGGAGACCATACTCAAGTGAAATAAATCAGACGTGCATGTGCAGACATCACATTGACTCCTTAGTGTGAGAACCTGAAATAGAAAATACAGTCTGAAGGGTACAGTAGGTACCGGCAAAACGGAATGAACCTATTCAGAAGAAAGGAATTACCGAGTTGAGGACAGGACAGGGAGTGGGGAAAAGGGATATATCTATGTGTGTAAGCAGGATGTTTTGGACAACTGTACTGTGGATTTCTGCTGGTCTGTGGAAAGGAGCAGTTGGGTTTAATTGGTTTTATCTCCTTTTTTCAATTATTTTTCCTTTTTCTCTTCTTAATTTCTTATATATTTCTTTCCTCTTCCAATTTTGCCTATATAGACTTAGTAATATGAACAACTAATTTGAAGATGACACTATGCAACACAACAAATACTGTGAAATTAATGTTATTTTGTTTAGTGAAATTCTGTATCATTTGTAATTTTTCTGTTTTAACACTATTTTGTACTCTCTTTAAATATGAAAAATTATCATACATTGCTAGTGGGAGGGCTCTGTGCCTAGTATTGCCTGAGTACTGTGTCCTGACCCCACCCACCCCCCTGATGGATACAAATAAAAGCCATGAGTTTTTGGAAGTGCAGCCTTTTGTTCCAGAGAGAACATTGGGTCATCTGAGATTTCTTCAACTGCAGAATATTGTCTCTTTGTCTTTCTTTTGCATCTGTATGCCATTTGTGCGGGTTAGCCTGACACCCTCCAAGGAGGTTTCAGTATGTTCCCATTAAGCCTCCCTCAAAACAGTTCCCCTCATTTGAAACACACTTATCCCATTATTCTTGCCACTTTCTGAGGTATTTCTGGAGATCCATAGTTACACTATCATCCTGAACAAGTTCAAAATGTTGACCTCTATGGTCATTTTAGAGAAGAACCAGAAGTTGCAGGGCATCACACTCAGTGGTTAAGGTGGATGGAGACCACCATAATGTTTTTGCAAGCTTGCCTTTTTGTAGGGTGGTGCTTGGTGGCAGCATTTGCCTTATTTTTGTCATACCTCATAAATACACTGACAAAAGACCCCCAGAACTGCTATGCAAGTGCCCAAAACAATGGGATAATGTGCTAGACTTGAGGAGTAAATTGAAGTGTATTAAGAAAATGTACCTTTTAAATGTTTCTTATTTGAACACACGCCATATTTTTTGATCATCCCTTATATCTTACATGGACAAGGGGGCAACAGCATAGACAATTGCTAGGTAGAGGATGTAGTCCATGGGAAAATGCTTGCCTAGCATGCATCAAAGCCCTGGGTTATATCTTCAACACCCCATAGAAAAGAGGAGATAGTAAATAACCCCAGACTCTGATGATTACCCTTGTACAACTATGCTTTGAAACATTTCTGATTATTTTGCAAAACCAGAGCCCTAGAAATGAAAAATGAAGGCTTCATGAAAGTGAAAGGAGCAAGTGGTCTTAACTTTGGAGATATGACTCAGGAATGCACTGATGTCTTGGTTTATCTGTCTTTTGTTTCTGCCTTCCCTCTGAAGGCAGCAGGAAAGAACATTCCTTTCTTTAAGGAATGTCCCATTGATGTCTAGTTCCATCTCACTGGCTGTGATTTGGTCTGAGCCAACTATCGAAGGCAAAGACAGTGGTATCATGAGTGGTATGGGGCAAGCGCTGCTATCTGTGCTGCCTGCTCCCTGGAATGGCAGAAAAGTAGATTCCAACAGACTTGTGTAGGCTGAGCATGAAAAGCATGGTTCTTGGAGGGAAGACAGCCTGCCATTAGCAGGAAGGAGGAGTAGAGTCCAAGTAGCACAAACAGAGCAAATGCCTGGCCAGGAGCACCTTTGTACACAGAAAAGGCAAGAAAAACTGGTCCCATCAGTTGGCTGAAGGGGCCATTTTCACAAATATCTCTTTTGAAAATGAGAATCAAAAAGCCCTTTGGTTGGATTTTCTCCTCTTTTTATCTGACATTACCTGAAATTCTCATGGCTACTGTATATTCAGCAATTATTTCCTTTGTCCATTTCTGTTGTTTTTAGCTTGTTGCTCCTTAATTCAGGCTATTGTTATCAATACAACATTTCTGGCTGGGATGATAGCTCATTGAAGTAAGTGCTTGCCTGGAAAGTGCAAGGTCCTGAGTTTGACCCCTGGTATCACCAAAACAAAACAACAACAATGAAAAAACCCAACATTTCTTTTCAGCCTCACAACAATCATATGTAAGATAGGTATGAATATAAAAATTAAGCCACAAGACATCAGGGGAGATCATAGCAACTCATTCATTTTCCTCATTTGGCAAAGATTTAATGAACATTTATTGTAGGGGAGGTGCTATGTGATCCAGAAATAGACAAAACAAAGACATTGCCCTGTGCAGTCATGAGAGACAGACACGTGTGCACATAAAGTTCCAGTGATGTGAGCTCTGTTATGAGTAGGTTCTGTATCACATGCAACATGGACATGCAACATTTTTTGGAGGCACTAATCTCCTTGAAGTGAAGATCATGCAGCTCATTTTTAATAGACCAGAAAGTGGAATCCAGTACTTCTACTTCCCAGACTAGAGTTTCATTTACTTAGTTGCTCATGAATTCACTCCTAAATTCAAGAAACATTTGTTGAGGATCTAGTCTGCTGGATGGTGTTGCGCTCACCTCAAGGAATGAAAGGATGAAAACGACAGCATTCTGCCTGTGCTGGGCCTCATCAGCCACATTATCCTCATCATATTAGAGCACCAGCCTATGCCAGCCACTACAAGTAAAAGAAACAGACCCTGTCTTGTCATGGACAAAACTTAGTCACCGACCTTCTCAGATCCATGAAGCCCATTCTTACTGAAATAGTCACTTTGGTGGGTGTGGGGGGCATACCTTGAGTCCCAGCTACTTGTGTAGCTCAGGCAGGAGGACCATTTGAGACTGGGAATAAAAATAATGAGTCCTAGTCACAAAAAACAAATAATGCAATCCCCTCACAAACCTCAAAACAATACAACAACAACAACAACAAAAACAAGCAAACAAAAAACCTTGAGCCAACCATCCTTCACCAATCAAGGAGATCTGGTGCAACTTGTATTGAATATTTATGTTATTTTAAAATTCTAGGGCCAAGGATGGAGCTTAGTGGTACAGCGCCTATTGGCAAGCACAGTGCCCTGAGTTCAATTCCTGATATGAAGAAGAAGAAGAGGAAGAAGAAGAAGAAGGAGAAGAAGGAGGAGGAGGAGGAGGAGGAAGAAGAAGAAGAGGAGGAGGAGGAGAAGAAGAAGAAACAAACAAACTAGGCAAGCCAAAATCTGGCAGATTGAATTTTACCTTACTGGTAGTTTTCTGTATAATTTCTTGGGTTAAGGAAGGAAAATAATTACCCTTCAATTTATTTTATTTTTTAATGTGGGTTTCGGAAGCTTAAAGAGAAACTAAGTGGTATATTTCTCCTGACAGTCAAGAATCTAAAATGTTCTTAGAAAGACAAGAAGGTATCTTTAGGCTTATTTGAAAGACCAGTTCAGGGGTACGGTGGTAGAGGTAATAGAGTATATAGTATAGTGGATGCTTTGTATGAGAACCACATAAAAATGTTAACTAGAAGCCAGGCACAGTGACACTTGCTTAGACTCCCAAAACTGAGAGACTTAGGCAAGAAGGTCACAAATTCAAGTCCCATGTGGGAGACTTTTAGAAAGTTCCTATCTTAAAGCAAAACAAAGAAACAGCTGGAGATGTAGCTCAGTGTTAGAATGTAGTAGTGATAGTGTAGTGATAGAATGCCCTGCATTTGATCTCCATTATTGAAAAAAAAAAAAAAAAAAGTTTTAGGAGGATTTGTGTCAGTGAAGCATTTCTGGTATTTTCCCTCCAATTGAACGCCAAGCCTGGCCCAACATCTCCAGCTTCTGGTCCCCATCCCAACCCCCTTTGCAGCCCTGTCCTCTCTGGGCCCCAGGGGTTCTGCACCTTTGTCCTTTGGATCTCAGGTCCATGCCTACAGCTTCACCTCAATCAGCTAAAACTTAGAGACAATGTTATTCTCTTGGGAGAATATTGATCTTCTCTGGCAGATAAGATGTTAGCATAGTAGTCTAGATGACCCACTCCTCCAAAGGAGAAACCCTAGCTGAAATTTGCAGAACCATGGACAATGGCCACTCTCATCCCTGCCCCCCACTGGCCTGCCCAAGCTCTCTCTATGCTTTTACTATGCCAGCCCATGCCCTCTGCTGGCCCCTCCTGGAATCCCAATTGCCACATGCTCTCAGATTTCATTTCCTGGTCTTGGCTATGACTTTCATCATTAACTTTGCCTCCCTTCCTGCTGCAACAGTAAAAACACTATGTCTAATTCTCCAGGTGCTCCTGACATATCTTAGCTTACAATGACTCAAAAGAGTGATTTCATGCATTGGATCAGTGTGCCTGGCTGATGCTAACATAAGCATGACGATTCAACAATGAGTATTCCAGCAAAAATGATGCACTTACTACTAACTCAGCTTTGTCACATTCTGCCAAGGCAGGAGACTTCAGCAGCCTGAGAGAGACCAACCCATCTTCATATCTGGAAACCCTTACAGCAGTAATGGTCATGACAACTGCAGTGTTGATTCTGACCCACTTCCTGGGGTGTGCACCCACGTTCCTCCTATTCTGCCTGTTGAAGTCAGTGACTGTGAGATGACTGTCTCTCCTACCCTGTGACAATGACTGTCTTCTGACTCAGAATGTCTTCCCCTGCTCATTCATTCCTCTGCTCACTTGATCACTATCTATTGACTAAACTATGTACAGTAGTTCAAAAGCTAGAGATGCAAACTGAGGAGGAGGCTAGAGCATGGTGGAGAGGCTAGAGCAGTCCCCAGAGGAGATAGAAAGAAGGAGAAGAGAGAGTGTCCTTGGTCTCACCTGTCCACTTGCTGCTGTTCCCAGCACTCCACAGAGCAATTTACACGTCTGCATGAGTCAGTGACAGGCATCCTGAAGCACCATTCTCAAGAGCTGCCAATCTGAAGGCCAGGTTCACTGGCTAGTTTTAAGATGCTGGCCTGAGCAGGCTCATATAGTTACCATTTCTATATCAGATCTACAGATAAGACAGAGAAATGAATTTTAGGATACTGGTTATATTTTAAAACAAGAAGGGACTCAGGTGCTGTGGTGGCTCCATATGGACAAGAGAAGGGGCTGTCACAAGACTACAGGAGCATTTGGCCAGGAGGGCACAGCAGGGTGAAGGCCAGAGTAGGAGAGGCCAATCCTTATGGAAGCCCGAGGAGCAAATCCTGTCGGCCCCTGCCTCAACCTAGAGAGAAGACAGCCATAAAGGGTAGTCCATAACAGTAACCATAAACACTGGCTGAGAGTTGACATCAAAAAAAGAAAGTGAAGGCAAGAGGAAAGAATCCCAGAAGACACTTTGAATAGCAAAAGCAATCCTAACAACAAAGGCAAGGCAGGAGACATCACAATCCCTGATTTAAAATTATCCTGCAAAGATACTGTGGTAAAATCAGCAGGGAACTGAAACAAAACAAAACAAAACAAAAACAACTAAAGAACAACAGAACAGATTAGAAGATGCAAGATGAAGACACAACTAAGAACAAAGGGTTCAAATATATTCCCTGAAGAAAGATAGCCTCTTTAATAAATGATGGTAGAAAAACCAGATTTTCACCAGATTTTCACATAACAAAGACTAAAAGTAGACCCATATCTGTCACCATCCACTAAACTAAATTCAAAATTATCAAATACCTAAATATTAAAACAGAAACACTGGAAGAGAAAGTAAGTAGAAACCTTGAAGACATAGGGGCAGGCAGAGTTCATGAAAAAAAATTGCATGAGAAATACCTCAAAGAATCAACTGGGATCACATCTTTTTGAAAAGTTAGCCTGGCGTGGTGGTGCACGCCTGTAATCCCAGCACTCGGGAGGCTGAGGCAGGAGGATCGACGTGAGTTTGAGACCAGCCTGGGCTACAAAAGTGAGCTCAAGGCCAGCCTCAACTGCATAGTGAGACCCTGTCTCAAAAAGACAAAAAAAAAAAAAAAAAAAAAAAAAAAAAAAAAAAAAAAAAAAAAAAAAAAAAAAAAAAAAAAAAAAAAAAAAAAAAAAAAAAAAAAAAAAAAAAAAAAAAAAAAAAAAAAAAAAAA
>PVJA010018148.1:12308-23206 GCA_004027025.1 Myocastor coypus | reverse complement strand
GAAAAAGAAAAGTTGCTTCATGTCAAAATAAATCACTAGCATAATAAAAAGAAAAGCCACAAAATGGGAAAAAATTATAACCAACTGTCCTTAAGACAAAGGGTTTTTACCTAGAACATATAAAGATTTGAAAAAAAAAAATCAGACACTCCCAAAGCTCAAAGACCGAATAAAAAAATGGGCATCTGAGATAAATGCATACTTCTCAGAAGAAGAAATGTAAATAAATAAGTATATGAAAAAATGTACATCATTGGTCATTTGAGAAATGCAAAATAAATAACACAGATCCTGTCTCATCCCAGAAAGAATGGCTATCATCAGAAAGTCAACCAATAACAAATGCTAGAGGGGCTGTGGGGAAAAATATTCAATTAATAATTCTACAATGAATTATTCTGCAGTCCGCTGTTGGTAGGAAGGTAGACTGGTGCAAGCACTAACGATATCAGTGTAGAGATTCCTCAGAAAAACTAGGGATTGGAGGTTGTGTTCAATCAGCTATTCCCCTCCAGGGTATTTTTCCAGAAGAACTGAAAAAATCATACCATAGCAATATAAGTGCACCCTTGTTTACAGCAGTGCAATTTGTCATAACCAAATCTTGGAAACAACCCAAATGCCCATCAACTGAGGAATGGATAAAAAAAAATGTGCTATTTTCACACACTGAAGTATTATTCAGCTATAAAAAAGATAAACTCAGGGCTTTTATAGGCAAATGGATACAAGAAGTGACCATACATATAAGTGAAAAATAAATCAAATAGTTGTGTATAAACTGGTGTAAAAACCTGAAAAAGTAAATGAAATCTGAAAGGTACAATAGATATTATGAAAGAGAAAGAAACTGCTCCAAAGGAAAGAACAACTGGGATGAAGGAAAGGAGAAAAGAAAACAAAGAAAAAAAGAAAAAAGAAAGAGAGAGAAAGAAGAAAGCTGATATATTAACAAAGATAATTGTACTTCTAGTTTCTATTGGTTTATTGAAAAGAACAGTTAATGCTTTGCTTTGTTTCTGGACCAATTTTATATGCTTAGATCAGGTAATCTGAATAACAACTTTGAAGACAACAATATGCAATATAACCATTGTAGAATCCATATCATCTAGTTTTTTAAAATTCTGTGTTATTTCTAATGTTTGCTTAATTATATTTTATTCTCTTTTTAAATATGAAATAGAAGAAAATAAAAAGGAGAGAAGATTCCATTCAGGACAACAGAGTTTAAAGAATTGGAGGCAACAGTTTTGCAAACTGCATAATGAATATTTAAGTACAGATAGATAGATATCAAATGTTATTATCTGTATTAGAACCTAAAATGTTGATTTTTAAAGAACTAGAGAGTGACTAGACTTGGTAGCACACATTTATAATTCAGTCCAGCTACTTTGGAGTCTGAGGCAGGAAGATAAAAAGCAAACAAAGAAAAAAACCTAAAAAAGGTCTTTCATGTAGCTCAACACTTCCTCAGTTCAATCCACGATAGGGAGGGGAGGGGAAAAGTGGAGAATAGAATAGTGGTACCAGGGCCTGGGAAGGGGCTGGGGGCACAGAAGGGGAAGAGTGTGGCTAAGAGGTGCAGGGGTGCTGTGGTGCAGTTGGATAGGAAGAATAACTTCTAATGTTTGGGTAACTGTGATTGATAGCAATTAATTGAATAATTTGAAATAAGCTTACCAGAGAGAATTTTTAACGGTCACAACATAAAGAAATAGGAAATATCTGAGGTTGTACTATAGCAATCACCCTGATCTGATCACTGTACATTGTATATATATACTATGGCAACATACCCCATAAGTACATACAGTTCTGTAGCAAACAAAAACAAAGTTTAAAATATAATTAATATCTTTAGAGGAACAAAGGTGATGTTTCTTGCATGTTCCACTATGAAATAAAAATAAGTAGGACTGAAAATTTAATAAGGTGAAATGTTTTAATCAATAGGAAAAAAAAAGATTCAATTTAGAGTGAACAAAAAAATCCAGGCCCAATTAGAGAGCTAGTAAATCAAATCAAGTAATCATCCAAATCAAGTAAAATCATATAGAACTAAAAAATGGTTTAACAGCCTGGAAAAAAATGATTTAACTTTTCAATATAGCATATTTCACTGTATTTGAATATGACAAATTTCAAATACTCAGAAACTTTTTTTTCTTTGGTCGAACAGGGAATTGAACTCAGGCCCTTGCACTTGCCAGGCAAACACTTATTCTACTGAGCTACCACCCCAGCGCAAAATCTTCATTTTTTTGGGCCCAGCAGGATGGCTTAGTGGTCTAAAGTGCCTGCAGGCGGCTGCAGGGACCACGGTTCGATCCCCAGTACCACAGTTCGATCCCCGGTACCACATGCTGTGCTGAGGGCAGGCTGAGCCGGCATAAAAATGAATAAACAAACAAAAGTTCTGAAACAAGAAAAAAAAATCTTCATTTTTTTAAAAATAGAAACTTCAATAAGCAAAACATTTAACCAGAGCAGGTTTTGTAAACTAAATTTGTAGCTGCAAAGTTTTTATTTATTTATTTATTTATTTATTTATTTAATTATTTATTTAATATATTTAGTACAGGGCCTATAGGGTCTCACTACACAGATCAGACTCATAGTGATCCTCCTGTTTTCAGCCTCCCAAGTTCTGGAATTACAGGCGTGTGCCACCACACCCAGTCTCAATCAGTGTCTTGGCAGGGCACACAGGAGATCAAACCCCAATCCCTGCGCCTGTCTAAGTAGGTGCTTTTTAATCTAATGAGCAATTTGTCCAGCCCTGCAAAGTTTATATTTAAAGGACTCTTACATGATGGCCTACTTAGTATCTACATGCAAATTAGAAACAGCTGTGCAAAGCCATCCCTACTTCTTCATAGTAACATCCCCTAAACAACTCAAAGCTGAGTGGTTGAGCAGCAACCAGTGTACTTGCTTGTGGTCCTGTGATCAGTCACTTGGGCTGTTCCAAATTGGAGGGCAGTTGCGGGTCACCCTCCCAGACACCTGGTGTGCAGGTGTGGCTGGATAGTCCCATGGGCCTCATTCCTGTGGTAGATGTGTGCCACATGCATCCGGGAGTGTAGCCTGGGCTCCTGCCAAGCATCTGGAGCTCAGAGATCCTGAGACAAGGCTCACACATGCATCAAGCTCCTGTCCCTGATGGCATGGTGAATCCTCCAGGGAGGAACAAGAGGGTGGACAAATCACTGGGGAACGTCCTCATACCAACTTTTCTTTTCTTTTCCTGGAGATGTCACTTCCATCACACAGAGAATATTTGCAATACATTGCTCTGAGTAGAGGAAGGTGTTCCATCCCAATTTTCTGGTAGGTTGTTGAAAACAGTCCCCAGTCTGTGACACCTACAGCGTGACCAGGCTGAGCCGCACAGGTTGCACAGCCATCTCTGTTATTCCTCTGGCTTTGCCATGCCTGAAGGTCCAATCTGCACCCTACTGGTAACCATTCCTGAAAAGGACTCCAACAAAGCTTGGGTCGCTGAGGAACAGTTAAGAAATACAACTCTAATCCAGGTACAAAACAAAGTACCATCATCTCCAACTGCTCTGTACACCATCCAACACAAAGTACTCCTGACCCGTACCATACACTCAACAGCTTTGAAGGTGCTATGCTGGAGAGGGTGTGCACAGAGTGAAACTAGATCCTTTTAGCTACTCTCCTGTCTCAGTTACTTTTCTGTCATGGCTGGGACAAAATACCCCACACTCAAAATTAGGGAAGGACAAGTTTATTTAGCTCCCAGTTTGTGGAGGGTTCAGTCCATACTTTCCTGGCTCCAAGGCAGAGTTGCTCATGGCAGAGGGCAGCAGTTCATGGTGGCAGAAAACAGCAAAAAGCAAAGGGAGGAACAGCTGCTGCAGCAGCAGTGAGCCAGCCTCTCTCTCTTCCTTACATTTGTATGTGGACTATCTACCCCAGAGCAAGTGTAGCACTTACACCCATAATCCCAGCAGTGGATCATGGAATGGATCACAGACTTCAGAATCCACCCCACGACTGCACAAAGCTTTGCAGGGACTCCTAAACACAAACCATAGCACCTCTCTTAAGCTTTTTTATTTTCCAGTTTAAAACTCGTGGTATAGCTCAGTGGATTAAGTGCTTGCTTAGGGAAGCACAGGGACCAGGGTTCAGTTCCTGGCCCCACCTGCCAGGCTGGCCCTGCTCTGAGGGCGCTGAGCTGGAGATGGAATCGGGCCTGGTGGTGTGTGTGTATAATCCCAGCACTTGGGAGGTACAAGCAGGAGGATTATTATGAGTCAGTAGTGAGACTCTGTACAAAAAAAAAAAAAAAAAAAAAAAAAAAAAAGGAAAAAGATAAAGATAAAATACATTTTATTTCCTCATTTTTTAGAATTTTATTTTTTTTTTCTTGTTTCAGAACTTTGGTTTGTTTGTTTATTTCTATGGCCAACTCAGGAACCGCAGTCCCTGCAGCCACCTGCAGGCACTTTAGACCACTGAGCCACCCTGCCGGGCCCCTATTTCCTCATTTTTATTAGTGCATGTTCACTACACAGATGAATGAGCTTCATGTTAGCAGATCTGTGCGTATATATAACGTACCTTAATCACTATTCCTCACCGCCACAAGCTCCCTATTCATCCACACTACTTTCACATTCAGGACTGTTTCAATGGGCAGCACATATAGTGGTCATATTCATTCCATCTATTACTGGTCCTTACACCTCTTTCCCTTCCTCTCCTTTTCTTTTCCTTGTCTAAACAATAGTCTTCTTCCTACTTTCTTATCATCTTTAAAAAATTCCACATATCAAGGAGAACATGTGGTATTTGTCTTCCTGAATCTAGTTTTTTTTCACTCAAAGTGATGAAGTTCATTTTCTGCAAATGATAGAATTTCATTTTTTATGCCAACTAATACTCTGTGAAGTCTAATTTGTATTTTCTTTGAGCTTGAACATGAACACATGAAAAGATACTGGAACTAGAGTGGGTTACCTAGCAGAGGTGTCGGGGGACAAAGCACATGCAACAAGGTGCCCTCCCAGGATGGAAGGTGCTCTGGGCACTGGGACTAGTGATGGACATGTAGTCCTCTAAGCTTCCTTCTGTAGGAAGAAGAGACCTTTAGAAGCTGTTATTCCCTTGGAAAAAGCATTTTTGATGCCCTGTTCATGCTCCTTCCTGCCTTTGCTGGCAGCCTCCCTGCCCCCTGCTCTGCGTTCCTGTCAACACAGATGCCAATGCCAGGACACCCTCCTCCGGAATCCAACTGACTGATCACCTTCTATATTTGATCATCTGAAACTTGGCAGATGAACCGTATTCAAAGCTGTGTTTGAATTTACTCCTATTCTGAAGCTCAGACAAATATAACTCTTGAATAAAATATTATTTCTTGATTATCAAGTAAAATAGGAGTGGAGACCTTCAAGTCAGCCTTTTTCTCTTCTCTGTTTCATTCAACAGCACCAAATAAGAAATGCACTTGGCTCAAATTTGTCAAATACCTGAATTAATGTGCTGTTAAGACTAAAATTACTCCTTGTGAAATGTCTTACAAGTTTGATGAGGAGTTATGTGATTTAGTAGACACAATTTAAAAAGATTATTGTGCCTTGCTCTTCAAATAATTTTCTATTGGAAAAAAAATGAGGAGACCCGCTACATTTTTCAGACAATCGTGTTTCTTTATCTCATGTATGAAATTGTCCTTTTTGTGCTTTTGCCCTCTTTGGTAGTCATCAGTTTGGAATAAAGTGTTTATTATGGCTGGTGTCTAGATGTTCCCCAGAAACCTGATGCAGTAATGGTGGGGCAAGCTTTTCAGAGGTGACCGTAGCGAGGATGAGTGGTTAGCAAATCAGTCCTCTGATTGGTGCGACGTACTTCTGACTAGGATTAAGGGTGTGAGTGCTACACCCACCCTATGGCAGGGAGCCTGCATATAATATAAGGGTCTTGTCTCCTGCTCTTGTTGCTTTGCCATCTTTGGGCTAATATGAATTGCTATTTATTTGTTAATTTTAAATGTGTTTGGTTGTTGCAGGGTCTCACTGTGTGGCTTGGACTTGTGGTGATCCTCCTGCTTTCAGCCTCCCCAGCACTGGGATGACAGGTGTGCACCGGTATGCTCCTGGACTCTGGCCAGCTCAGCTTGTCCTAGAGGCAGGGTTGGCATGACATGTAGTGCCAGCGATGCACTGTGGTCCCTGTGCTTGCCTAAGGAGGCATTTCAGTCCACTGAGCTGTCTCATAGCCCTTGACATGAATTGTTGTCTGCCTGCCCCCCCCCCTTTTTTTTTCTTGCAGAACTGGGAATTGAACTCAGGTCCTTGGGCTTGCCAGGCACTTATTCTACTGAGTTATCTCCCCAGCCCCTTCTTCTTGAACTTTGGATGTTGAGTATTTTGTCTCATCAATGAAAGAAAAGTAACTGAGACAATGTTAATTTATTTCTAGGTGAAACATATTTTAAGGGTAATACTAAAAGAAAAAAGGCTTCACAGAAGCCACTTCACAGAAGAAACAAGAAAAATCTACACGCAGCTACACTTACTTCATGAGCCAATATAGAAACTGAATATCCAGTAAGCACAGATTAAAGTATAATGAAATGAAATCTAAGGATAAAAGCCCTATAATCAGAACTTTTTGAAAACTACAGCTATTTGAAGGGCTTTCTCCAGTTTAAGACCCAAGTGCTAAAGAAGACTTTTGGAGCTTATTTTAAATAATCCTTTATTACACATAAAATTAAAGTGAACATGATCTATAAACTTGTCAAATACTATTTTCTCCTAAAAGAAGTGAGTGTCTATTTTGAGGAAATTTAAACATAAAACTCACAAAAAAGGAAAATGAAGGCTGGGGATGTATCCCAGTGACAGAGCATTTGCTTAGCAAGTGTGAGGCTCTGGGTTTGATTCCCCCTGCACCTGAAAGGAAAAAGTAAAATGTTTATTGCTGTAATTAGTATACAAAAATCAAGCTTTCTGATGCCCTGCCCCATGGTTCTAAGCACATATATCTACATATTTTCGTTTTATTAATTTATTTTACAAAATGACCTAACATGGTGAGTTTAAGTCTTTTTAAACTTCTGACATGTCACTAGATACGTAAATCCACCTCTATGTGCCACTGTTGGAGTTGCAACACGAGAGGTACTGGTCCAAGGTTGAGCCTAGTTGTTTTATTTAAATACTTTTGTTGACAGTTTTCTTTCAAAGTCTCTTGCTCACAGTTGCTTGCTCTCTCTCTCTCTCTCTCTCTCTCTCTCTCTCTCTCTCTCTCTCTGTCTCTCTCTCTGTCTCTGTCTCTGTCTCTCTCTCTCCCTGATTAAAATGGCACATATCAGACTTTTGCTTCCTGACACGACATGGTAGAGATACATACCGCTTATGTCTAAAACAGCTAAGAAGGTTCAAGTAAAGAAGGAAAGGTCGGCAGACTCTGGGCTCCGGCAGCACAGGGCAGTGAAGTTGACAGATGGAAACAGTGAGATGAGGTCTCTAGGTCCCTCCTCCCCTTCTGAGGGATGAGGCCCTGGCAGAGCCCAGTGGTCTCCCCAAACTAAGGATATGAAGGTGAGAGCCTGAGGAGGCCACAGGGGTCAGAAGAGAAGCAAGAGGCAAGAAATGAATAGACAGAAAACCCAGGAGGTCTGCAGAATCCCACTCACCCTTTAGCTGAGTGCTGATTAGCATGTGAGGTGAAGACACTATTCAGAATCTTCTGTGAAAAGAGTCACACAGGAGAAGCAGCGGAAACACTCTCCGGGACCTAACTCCAGGAATAGCTCCTCTTCTTACCAGTTGGAGCAGAAGCTCTTAAGGTCATCAGGACTTCCAGCAGAACATGCAGGAGAGTGCTGCCTTACAAGCACAACAAAATCAGCTCAAGTGAGAAGGCTGCTTTGATTCCTTCTAATAACAACTAAGAGCAAGCCTCAACAAAATCCACAATTTTCCCAAGCAAATCTAGAGAGAGAAGAGCACCTAGCAGGATACAACACCCGAGATCTGCTTATCAAAATGAATTTGAGACTATATTCCCATTGTACATTTGAAGAATTGGTTCTATATATGGTTTTCTAACTATTGTTCAAGTCAGTGTTGATATTAGTGAGAAGCATGTCTCAGTGAGGCCTGGGTCTAATTATATCACTTTATATTTGGTAGATCCAGTACAGGAACCAGAAACCCAATATCCCACTCAAGGACTTTTACACAATGATTTAGAAAGTCCTGCAATAGACCTGATGTCTTAAGTTTTCCACCACTTCCCAATAGTGCCAGATCCTGGACACCAAACCTGCATAACGCATGGGACAGTGAAGGACACTCATTCAAACCATAATACGACAGAAAAAGGTGGCAATGCTAAGTAGTACCCAAAGAACCTGGCTTATGGGCACCTTACCTGCACACCAGATGGAGCCCATGGACATGTGAACCTCTTCTCACCAACATAAAAACAAACAGGTAAACCTTCTGCTCTGGGCCTTTTTATGATAGCTGTTCATTTGCCCTTCAAGGCTATCCTTCGTGCCTGTTTTCACCTGATCGTACTGGTGTGGCCCACTGAGGCCCCAACTGCACTATCCCAGGGAAAGCATTCATCTATAGATGGCTCAGCTTAGGGTGCTCTGAGAACTATGCACCAGAATAAAGTCGTAAGTTAGTTTCTATTTTTAAATGTGCTTCACTTGAGATAAAATTAACTTTGTAATTTTACTGACAGTCTTGCCTTCTCTGACTACTTAGGAAGTACTTTCAAATTTTATATTTTGACTTTTTCATCAGCTTAAATATTTGTTAGGCTTCCAGTTAAAATTAAGATAAAATTGCCTTAGCTTAATTAAACAGCATAAATGCTTCAGGGCATAAATAAAATGCAAGCACAGTAGGATAAAACACTGCCCCCCTCCAAAGAATGTAAATGTACCACGGATGGATACATGGTCCCACAGCTGGATCAAACCTACATTAGGACATACAAGCTCTGCCAGATTTGTTTTCTAAAAGTCTTCTTTACAACCCAGTCCATGTATTATCTGACTGCCTAAGACAAGTCTGCATTCTCTATGTAAGTTATACTGCCATGATTCCCAGCTTTCCTCTCTACAGTCTACACTCTTCAGTGTTTCAACAAGTATTTTTAGTTTCTACAATAAAAATTCCTCCAGAACCCCAAAGTTATTCAAGGTGACTTTTTGGTCCAAGATCTGCATAGCTGAACTATAATTTCACAGCCCAGTGACCAGAGAGCTAAAGTGCTGAATTTAGGAGACCCAGGGTCACTGAGCTACATGTCCTATAAATTTACAGATAAAAAAAGATGTGCAGGGGCCTAGCAGGATGTCTCAGTGGTCTAAAGCACCTGCTTAGGAAAGCTTGGGCGGCTGCAGGGACCGCGGTTCGATCCCCGGCACCACATGCTGTGCCAGCCCTGCCCTCAAGGCAGGCTGAGCCGGCCATAAAAATAAATAAATAAACAAACAAAAGTTCTGAAACAAGAAACAAAAAATAAAACAAAAAACAAAACAAAAAAAGATGTGTAGAGTTGGGGTGGGTCAATGGGGAGCATACATATGGGCTATGTTTTAGTTTTGGAAACTAAAATTTTAGGATTATGAGAGCTGGTGAGTGGATGTCAGGAGGAAGAGCTCAGAAAACAAGTAGGAAAGAAGACTAATATGAATTAATTCTCAAGAAGTTCTTTGGTTCCCAAAGATGTGAATAGCTCTGCTTTTTTTTTTTTTTTTAAATGGTTCTGATGTTAGCTAACTTTGAATGAGCTGGCTTGAACAAAATTAACTTTCTTACAATTGAAGAATTTCTCATGGTTTTATATGATGCTGTGCTGAAAATCTCTGAGACAGGGCACATAGGAAGTAGAATTTATAAAACTCAGACACTTGGGGAGAGGACACTGGAAAAATTACTTGCAGTTCTAGAAATATGAAGCTATTTTTGGAATCCAAGTGAAGAGTGGACAGCATGATAATCTCCCCAGCAGAGAAGACGAATGACCATACTAGTTAGGGTCAAGCCTGGGACCACCACCAAGATGACTAGTGTCTCAGAAAAATAAAGCAAAACAAAACACAAGTTTCTGAACATCCTCCCAAATAATTATCTTGGTTAATTCTATGTTCGTGTATATAAATGTAATACATTTGACATTAATTTAAATTTATTTTCTTCATGTATTTAGTACAGGATGTACAGGGCCCTACTTCGGAGATCAGATTTGTAGTGATCCTCTCGTTTTCGGACTCCCCAAGGCTGGAATTACAGGTGTATGCCACCACACCCAGTCTCATTCACTCTGTCAGAGTGCTCTGGGGGCAGTGTTGGCATAGCAGGCTGAAAATCAAACCCCAGCCCCTACTGAGCTGTTTGGTTGGCCCAACAGTAATTAAAAAATAATATTAACATTTAAATAACAATTAATTACTACAACTTTAATGGTAATGTTGAAGATAACAAATGTTGGAGAGGCTGTGGGGAAAAAGGAACACTTCTCCACTGCTAGTGGCAATGCAGACTGGTGCAACCATTATGGAAAACAGTTTGGAGACTCTAAAAAAAACTAGAACTGGAAATCCCATTCAATCCAGTTATCCCCTACTGGAAATTTTTCCAGAAGAACTGAAAACATCATATCATAGTAATATCTGTGCACCTATGTTCATAGCAGCACAATTTGTGATAGTCAAATCCGGGAAAGACCCAAAATGTCAATCATCTGAAGAATGGTTGAAAAAGATGTGGTGGGCCTGGCGGGATGGCTCGGTGGTCTGGAGCGCCTGCTTGGGGAAGCTTGGGCGGCTTCAGGGACCGCGGTTCGATCCCCGGCACCACATGCTGCGCCAGCTCTGCCCTCAGGGC
>PVJA010018148.1:0-12208 GCA_004027025.1 Myocastor coypus | reverse complement strand
TAAATAAATAAATAAACAAATAAATAAATAAATTTTGGGCTTATCCGGAATCAATCTCAGGACCTTGCATTTTCTGCATCCTCAGCCCCTATAATTTTTTTTGAAGAGTGACTTAAATACAAAATTCATTTGGAAGAGAAAAAAATGAATGTTTATTGAAAGTGTTAATGTTTAATTGTTTGATCAGTCTTACATACCTATATCTGTTGATTGAAACTGATGAAAATATGCAATGCAGCCATTGTTAAATTTTTCTTGTTTTGAAATTCTGGACTATATGTACTCTTACTTGTTACTGTTTTTCTAGCTTTGTTTCTGCTATTTTTACTCTTTAAAATAAAATTAAATCTATAAAAAAGTAATGCTGATGTATACATTAATATCAATCCCAGGTGTATAAACTAACCAGTTTTCTGTAATACCTATATTTTTACATACATTCAAAATGTCCTGGACAAGTAACTTTTCATTAAAATTTTTATACCCTAAATATGTTCTTTATAATTCTTTTTTTTTTTTTTTTTTAGAGCTCTTTTATTAAATAAGCTGTGCCGGCACAGGGCCACCCCCAGGAAGAGTGACCTGTTCTTTATAATTCTTATCCTCTGATTTCTCTTCAATACTAGAAGAAAAGAATGAATTCCATTTTAAATGATGAAAGAATTGAGGAAAGAAAATTGTTACCTGTGCCCACAAACAAGTCCTGTTTCATTCCGATCTTCAGCCCTCAGCTTCAAAGTAAGGAAGACAAGAGCATCCCACAGCAGAGCTGCGTTCTTTCGTTCGGTGGTTTAATAATACTAAGCCTATCTCTTAGTATTTTGAGGGGGCTTGCTGGTTAGCTCAGTCGTTTAAAGTGCCACTTGGGAAAACCCAGACAGGTGCATAAGCTGCACCACACCCACACTTAAGGCAACAACAAAAACCTTTTTAGTATTTTGACCACATGTGACCACAAAATATATTATAGACTCTTATCAGTATCAGTAGGAAGTAGTTAACTTGTAATGCAAGAAAAACATCTAATAAAAGTAATATCCTCTTTATTTTTAAAAGAACTTGGGGCTGGAGAGATAGCTCCATGGCACAAGTGTCTGCCTAGCAAGTGCAAAGTCGTGAGTTTGAACCCTGGTCCCGCAAAAACAAAACAAAACAAAACAAAAACCTATTAAACTACACAATTTTTTTCCTCTTTTCTTTTCTTTTTGGTCATTTAATTCCATTAAATGAGAGTATTATTTTATAAACCAGCCATTCACTGGTTGTGAAGCACAGTAAATATTTTCTGTACAAGTTGGGTATTAAAACTGAGTTCCAAGGGCCAGCAAGATAGCTCTGCTTTAGGTAAGCACAGGGACCAAGGTTTGATCCCTGGCACCACATACTGCGCTGATCCCACCCCTGGGCACTCTGAACTCACCAGCAAGATCAGGTGTGGTGGTGCACTCCTGTAATTCCAACACTGGGGAGGCTGAGAACAGCAGGATCACTATGAGTCTGAGATGTGTATAAAAACTCTCTACCAAATAAATTAAAAATTTTTTTAAATTGAGTTCCAGAATGACATTCTGATGTGTGAAATGCCACAGATCAGGACTGTATCTTTGGAGGCTCCACCAAGGAAATTAATTACATGTCTATTACCTACCTATTTTGAGAGAAAAATCTGGAAACAGATGGATGTTCACAATAGAGTAACTTACTTTAGTTAATGGTATAATCATACAATGTGATAATACATGGTCATCCAAATTGTATTTATTTATTTATTTTTATTTATTTATTTATTTTTTTTTTGTCTTTTTGAGACAGGGTCTCGCTATGCAGTTGAGGCTGGTCCTGAGCTCACTTTTGTAGCCCAGGCTGGTCTCGAACTCGCACCAATCCTCCTGCCTCAGCCTCCCGAGTGCTGGGATTACAGGCGTGAGCCACCACGTCCGACCAAATTGTATTTATGAATACAAGTAAATGCTTAACATATGTTAAATTCCATGTACAGTATAAAGCTCAGCCATCTAATCTTGCCTATGCATGTGCACAGATGCACACACAGATAATTTTAGCATTGGAAAGGAATATGATGAGCTATGTTTTTCTTTATAATTTCTTCTATTATTTATTTTCTGGAGACATAATACATAGATGGATAGATTTGGAATCAGAACAATATATTCTATGTTCAATTGTGCCTGCATATGTTGGTTTGTCATTTGTAGAAGTCATCAGATATGAATCTGTACATAACCACTGATGACAGTGGCATTGTAAGTGACTTGTTTACTACTGGTTCAGTAAGCTTTTTGAGGTTTTTATTTTTGGTGCAGGGGTTTGAGCCCAGGGCTTGACACATGCTAAACATGCACTTTATCACTGAGCTACCTCCTCAGACATAAAAGAATCTTAACATCTCTTTGATGTAGTGAAAATAAAGGTGGAGGGTACAAAGATGGTGAAATAAATTCTACTCAGATTGACAAATATGATGACTATTTCGTTGACGCTAAAGTGCATTTTTCACATTTTAAATTTTCAAAATGCAGCATTTCTTAAGATGGCAGGTACATTTCAAACATTTTTCCGTTTGTACTTTGTTTAATAGTGATGTGCTTCATGGCTGAAGCATCTTATTTAAATTTTTTTATTGGTTTCTGTTTGGAACACGTTTATAATACATTCATTGTGGGGAGTTGTTAATATATACATCATATTTTCCTTATTTTTACTTCTTGCTACCCATCTCTTACTCCCTTACCCCTCCACCATTAGATCCACTTCCAATCTCCAAAAGTTCTACCTCCCTCTTTCCTATAATCTATCTTTTACATTGCTCTCTAAATGACTTATACTTTGTTGGTTTTTTTTTTTTTAGAATTTTTTTATTATTTTATTTTATTTCTTGTTTCAGAACTTTTGTTTGTTTATTCATCTGTTTTCATGGCTGGCTCAGCCTGCCCTGAGGGTAGGGCTATTGCAGTATGTGGTGCCGGGGATTGAACCGCGGTCCCTGCAGCCACCCAAGCTTTCCCAAGCAGGCGCTTTAGACCACTGAGCCATCCCGCCTGGCCCATACTTTATGTTTTTCATATTAGAGAAACAGGTTATGTTTAGCTCTGTTGTTTGTGTCTGATTGCACTTAGCATTATGGTTTCAAGGTGTATGTCCTAAAAATGACTCAAATGTATCCTTCTTTATGGTCAGGTAGTATTGTATGCAATGTGTATTCTATCTATCTATCTGTCTGTCTGTCTGTCTGCCTGTCTGTCTATCTATCCGTCTATTCATCTACCTATCTATTCTTTTTTTTTTTTTTTCAGGACTGGCATTTGACCTCACAACCTCACACTTGCTCAGTAGTCACTTGTGCCACGGAGCTATCTCCCCAGCCCCTACCTATCTATTCTTAATCATTCCTCTATTGATGGACTGACAGACTTCTACAAGACTTAATTATTATGAGTCGCGTTGCTATAAACACAAATATGTTTGTATCAGTGTAATGTGATGTATCTAGCTCTCTCAGAAGATTCCTAGAGAGGAATCGCTGGGTCAAATGGATTTTCTATCTTTAGTTTTTATACTGATTTCCTTTATGACTGTACTAGTTAACCACACCAACAGTGTAGAATGGTGCCTTTTCGCCAACAGCCTCACCAGCAACCTTGTTCTGTTCTGTTAACTCTTTCTTTCTCTCTCTCCTCTCTCTCTCTCTCTCTCTCTCTCTCTCTCTCTCTCTTTCTATATTGTGTTTTAGGGAAGATCTATAGGGTATTCACAGTCTCACTACTAGATTGGACTCCTAGAGATCCGCCTATTTACAGCCTCCGAAGAGGCTGTATTGGAGTAAAATGAATCTCAGTGTTGTTTTATTTTATTTTATTTTATCTTTTTCTGGTGGTATGAAGGATTGAACTCAGGACCTTGCCCTTGTCAGGCAGGTACTTATGCCACTGAGCTATCTCCCTGGCCCCTCAGTGTTGTTTTAATTTGTGTTTCTCTATTGGACAAAGACGCTGAGCATTTTGTCATGTACTTATTGGTCATTTATACTTCTGCATAGTATTATTCATTTCAGTTGAATATTTGTTGCTGGATCTTTTATTTTGGGAGGTCTAATTTTTTTTAGTTCTTTATATATTTTCAATATCAATTAGACCTCTCTAAAAGGAGAAACTGGGAAGTTTTCCCCTATTCTGTAGGCTGTCTTCATTTTGCTGATGACCTCTTTTGTGGTACAGATTTTAATTTGATATAATCCTACTTACTGATTCTTGGTGCTATTTGCTATGCAATTGGGCTTTTGTTCAGAAAGTTCTTTCCTATGCCTATGTTTTCAAGAGTTTTATCTAATGTATCTGCCACCACATTAAGTATTTCTGAGTTAGGGCTGGGGAGATAGTTCGGTGGTGTAAGTGCCTGTCTGGCAAGTGCATGGACCTGGGTTCAATCCCCAGTACTGCATGCTGTGACAGCCTGGAGCCCTGCTGGCCACTGGAACCAGGCATAGTCACACACACCTGTAATCTCAGCGCTGGTGAGGCTGACACAGGAGTATCAATGAGTCGGAGCTATGTAGCAAGACCCTGTAGCAAATAAAGAGATTCATTAAAAAATTTGAAGTGTTTCTGATTTAATACCTAGGTTTTAGATTCATTTTAATTTGTTTCATAAAGATATGGATCAAAATTCATTCTTCTGCATGCAAACAATCAGTTTTCCCAGTATCTTTGCTAAAGCTATCTTTTCTCCAATATATGTTTTTGGCCCCTTTGTTAAAAATCATATTGAAGAATGTATCTGGGGTTACTTTTGTATCCTCTATTCTGTTCCGTTGCTCTGCAAGTTTGTTTTCCTGCCTGTCTCATGCTCTATTTATTTATGTATTTATTTATCTATCTATTTGTTTTTGAGACAGGGTTCTTGCTATGCACTTCGAGCTGGTGTTGTGCTCACTTTTGTAGCCCCAAAGCTGGCCTGGAACTTACAGCAATCTTCCTATCTGAACCTCTCAACGAGTGCTGGGATTACAGGCACGCACCCTAGTTCCTTTTTTTTTTTTTTTTTTTATCACTGTAGCTTTGTAATATAATTTGAAATCCAAGATTGTAATGCCTCCTGGTTTTTCCTGTTGTCCCATACCTTTTTCTCTTCTGGTTTCCTATGAATTTTAGGATTTTATTTCTAGTCTTGTGAAATATGCCATTGGTATTTCATTTGGGAGTGCATTAACTCTATCTATCAGTTTTGGTAGTGTCTATCTTGACAATATTGGTTCTGCCTATTCAGAATAAAAGGAAGTCTTTTCGTCTTCTACTGTCCCCTTTAATCTCTTTTTTCAGACCAATATACTATTCTTTATACAAGATTTTACATCCTTGATTAGGTTAACTTCTAAGTATATAATTTTGTAAAGTTATTGTAAATGGTATTGCTTAAAAAATTATCTTGTTGATTTCATTGTTAGTGTACATGAATTCTATTCAATTTTGTGTGTTGATTTTTGCATCCTGCTACTTTCTTGAATTTATTTATTAGTTCTAGTGGCATTTTGGTGGAGTTTTCTGAGTTGTCTCTAAAGGAGCATCTTCTTGGTGATGAGTAGTTTCTTTCTTCTTTCTTTCTTTCTTTCTTGGGATGGCTTCCCACTCATCTTGCTTGAGGGCACTGCTAGTGCTGTTTCCTCCTGAAGGGAAGTCCTTCTGGGAGCCTTGCTTTCCATCCTGTAGGCTGGCACAGGACAGTGGAGCAGGTGACACACAGAACTACCATCTGTGTGTGGCTGAAGACCGTGGTGATTTTAGAGTAGCCTGGGCACTTCACGTCCATGAAGTAGGAATGGGGGCTCTGCACCAGGCGCTTCCTCTGTGCTTCCTTTCTCTTCCAGAAAGGGATGAAGGAGATCTTTTGTGTGAGGCATGTTCTCATTGGGAGGTCGTCACCTCCAGAAAGGCTTGCTTACTTCTTCTTGCCTGATTGCACTGGCAAAATTTTCAAGTTGGTGAGACTGGATACCCTGTGTTATTTCAGATTTATCTCTTGCAGTTTTTCTCATTTAATATAATGTTGCAGTGGATTTATCATAAATGATGAATCAGACTGAGATAAAGTTCTTCACTGAGGCGACGATGAGTACTGTCCTTAGCTATCTGAGTTCTGGTGTCATTCTGCATTGAATCCATTGGGCCCTGAGATTTTCTTTGTATGACAGAATTTTTGTGATTACCTCTATTTTATTGCCTATTATTCATCTATTCATAGCTTTTATATTGTTTTAGTTCAACTTTTTTGTAATTCATATTCCTAGTAGTTTCTCCATTTCTTTTAGGTTCTCCAATTTATTGGAATGTAGGTTTTTCAAGTACTTGCTTATAATTCTCTGGATTTTGGCAGTGTCAGTTGTGATTTTGCCTTTACCCTTTTTTACTTTTTTTTTTTTTTACCCTTTTTTACTATAATGATGCTTATTTTATTTTGTTCATAAATTTGTGTAAATCTTTATCAAGTTTGTTTATTCTTTTAGTGAACCAGCTCTTTGGTTCATTGATATTTTGTATTTCTTTGATATTAACTTTTGAGGGCCAGCCAAATAGCTCAGTGGATTAAAGCACCTGCAAGGAGGTACAGGGGCTGGGAGGTGGGGTGTTGGATTCCCCAGGCCTGCATTGCTGGCCCTAACACGAGGGCACGCTGAGACACCAGTTAAGACTGGGCGTGGTGGTGCATGCCTGTAATCTCAGCTCTTGGAAGGCTATAAACAGGCGGATCACTATGAATCCAATCTAGTAATGAGACCCTGAACACCTTGTAGACTCTTTCCCCTCCAAAGAAGACCAACTTTATTAACTTTCGTACCAAATTTTATAATCTCTTCCCTTGTATTCATTTTTATTTAGATTGTTCTTATTTTTTAAGGTCCTTGATATGCATTGAGGTTATCAGTTTTGCTCACTCAATTCGTTTCATGGATATAGTGAAAACTGCAAATAATCTTTTTTAGAACTACTTTGTGCTGTACAGGTTTCAACACGCTGTGCCTGCGTTATTTAAGTCTACTTTTATATTTCTTCTCTAATTTCTTCTATGAGCCATTGATTATTCAATAACATGTTATAAAGCTGCATGTATATGTGTAGCTCCACAGCTTCTTTTGCTGTTCATTTCTGATATAATTCACTAGGATTTGATAGTATGTAGGGGATTATTCCAATTTTCTGCATTTAAACATGATTTATAGATGAAGATATTATCTATTTTGGAAAAATTTCCATGTGCTAAGAAAGGTATGTATTCTATTTTCACTGGATGAAACACTCTGTATGGATCTGTTCATTTGTTCAATTGTGTAATAAACTGTATTTCTTTGCTATCTCTTTTTGGTCTGGTTAATCTATTTGTTAGAGTGGAATGCTGAAGTCCCTACTATGATTTTTTTAGTATATGTCTGTTCTTTCCTGTCCTTTAGTTTTGGTTTTATTAAGGTTGGTGTGCCAATAAAGAGTGAATAAATATTTATCATTATTATCTCTTCCTGTTGAATTTTCCTCTTGAGAGAGTAGTGCCTATCTTTGCCCCTTACAGCCGTCCTTAAAAAAAACAAAACAAAACAACAAAAAAAAACCTTTATTTGTATTGGTACATGTTTGCCATGCAGAGTGATCTTACTCCTCCTGGGGAACATATTTTAACCTTTTATTCCTTTTCTTTCCTTTCTCCTTCTCTCTCATCCATCTGTTGGCTCCCTTCTCATATGCAAAAGATCTGTCACCCTATTTCCTTTTATCAATCTTCTATTTTGTTCTTTCTTTCTTTATTTATTTATTTTGTCTTTTTGAGATGGGGTCTCACTATGCAGTTCAGGCTGGCCTTGAGCTCACTTTTGTAGCCCAGGCTGGTCTTGAACTTGCACTGATCCTCCTGCCTCAGCCTCCCGAGTGCTGGGATTACAGGGGTGCACCACCGCACCTGGCTTTGTTCTTTGTTTATATTTTAGATTTCTCAAATAAGAGGGATTATGTGACATTTAAGCTTATATGTATGATTTATTTCACTGACAAAGTGGACTTCAAGCCAAAACTAATCAGAAGAGGTAAAGAGGTCAGTATCTATTAGTTAAGAAAATTCAATAGAAAGAAATTAGGATTATAAACATAGATGCACTAAACTCCAGCACATCTGGACATAAAAGATCAAATAAACATCAACACAACTATAGTGGGGGACCTCAATACCCCACTGCCACAAATAAAACAACTAACACAGTTGAACCAAATTTTGCTCCATCCAACAACAAAATATGCAACAGCACATGGATCTTTTTGCAAAATAGACCACATACTATCCCATAAATCCTGATTGAGAAAAAAATCAAAAGAATTATACCATGAATAATATCAACTTATAGTGCAATAAAGCTAGAAATAAATGGCAAAATAAATCACAGAAATTATGCAACTCATGGGAATTAAGTGACACAATATTGCATATTTAATGAATCATAGAAGAAATCAAGGATGATATTATAAACTTCCTAGAACCAAATGATAATGCCAGTACAATGTATTAGAACTTAGTAAAGACAATGAAGACAGTCATAAGGAGGAAGTTTAGAGCTGTGAATGCTCACATCAGAAAAACAGAACTAGCCCAAATAAGTAATCTAATGATGCACTACAGGGTACTTGAAAAACAGGAACAACTGAAATAGAAAGCTATAAGGAAGAAAATTGTAAGGATGGTAGAGGAATTAATAAAATTAAGTCTAAAATACTAATACAAAGAATTAATGAAGAGCTGATTTTTTTAAAGAATAGATAAAGCTAAAAAAAAAAGGAGAAAAGACTCCTATCGACACAATCAGAAATGAAAAAGATGAAACCACAAAGAGCATTAGAATATTAATAACTATTCCAACATTGGGGAATCCTGACAAAATGGGTAGATTTTGAGATGTGAATGAATAACTAAACTGAACCAAAAAGATAAAAACTCTGAATAATCCAGTTCAAGCCATGAAATGAAAGCAGTAATAAGAATCTTACCAACCAAGAAAAACTCAAGACATGATGGATTCACCACTGACTTTCACAGAACTTCAGGGAAGCTCTAGCACCAATACCTTTCAAACTCTTTAATGAAAATCAGTCCTAAAAGCTAGCATTACTCTTTCTTAGCATTTCTAAAAACAAATAAGAAATAATGAAAAAAGAAAAACACAGCCCAAACTCTTTAATGTATATAAATCCAAAAATCCTCAAGAAAATACTGGCAAATAGGATGTAATAGATCATCAAAGAGATCACATATCATGATCGAGAAAGTTTCATATCAGGGTTGCAGGAGTAGTTCGACACACAAACCAACAAATGCAATACATAAACCGAAACAAGGATAAAATTATGTAATCATTTCAATAGATGCAGAAAAAGCCTTTGACAAAATACAATATCCATTTCTGATTTTTTGAAAAAAAGAAAACAGACATAGAAGAAGCTTATCTCAAGCTGACAAGAGCCATTTATGAGCAGCTTACTGCCAACATTATACTTTGTGGGGAAAAGCTGAAAGCTTTACCTCTAAAGTCAGAAATATAACAAGGGTGTCTGCTGTCACCACTCATGTTCAAGATAGTACTGGAAAGATCAGCCAGGGAAATAGGGCAAGAGGCATGCAGGGGATACATAGAGTAAAAGAGGTCAAATTATCATTATTTTCAGATGACAAGGCCCTCTACAAAGAACATTTTAAGAAGTCCCTGAAAGACTTTGAGAATCCATAAAGAAATTCAGTAGCATAGCAGGATGTCTTGCTGCTGGGACAGAATTCCTAACACACACAAGTTGAAAGACAAAACATTTTTTTAGCCTACAGTTTGTAGAGGTTTCAGTCCATAGTTGGCTGGCTCCTAGACAGGGCAGCATGGCAAAGGAAAAACAATTCTTGAGATGGCAGTGAGAAGCAGAGCTTTCCTACTTATTTTCCTTTTTATTCCATCCAGGATACAAATGTACTTATTAGTGCCAACCACACCCAGGATGGGCCTTACATCTTCAGTAAATTCATTAATCCAGAATTATGCCAGCCCAACTAGCAGCTAATTCAGTATCACACACTTATGATCCTATCACTCCCAACGCCCCCCTCCAATGACCAATGAGATTTTGGAGGAATATCTATACATGAGTATAACACAGGATACAGAATAATGCTTTTTTTTTTTTTCTTGCAGGACCAGGGATTGAACTCAGGACCTTGCACTTGTCAGGCAAGCACTTATTCTACTGAGCTATCTCCCCTGCCCAGGATACAAAATACATACACAAAAACTATCAGCATTCCTGTACATCAATAATGAGCTTACAAGGAACAAAATGGGGAAGGAACACCATCCACAATAGCATAAAAAAATTAAATACTTAAGAATTTACCTAAAAAAAAAAAAGAATTTACCTAACCAAGGAAATGGAAGACCTCTACAATGAAAGTGATGGTTCACTGAAAAAGGCTACCCAAAAGGACACTAAAAAATATAAAAATATTCTCTGTGCCTGGATAGGAGAAACCAACATTGTCAAAATTGCCATACTGGGCCAGCAAGATGGCTTAGTGGTCTAAAGCGCCTGAGGAGGAAACTTAAGGCAAGTGCTGCGACCGCTCCTCGATCCCTGGCTCCACATGCTGTGCACCCCCACCCCAGGGTGGGCTGAGCCAGCCATAACACAAACAAATAAATGAGGTTTTTAAGAGAAATAAATAAAAAAAATCTTTAAAAATTTGCCATATTTCCAAAACTCATATATAGATTTAAGTCAGTCCCATACTACCAATAGCATTCCTCACAGAACTAGAGAAAACAATCCTGAAATTCATGGGGAACTGGAAGAGGTTTGGAAAACAAATGCCATCATCTATCATGAGAGCAAGGCAGGAGGCATCAAAATGCCAATGTCAAGTTATATTATAAAGTTACAGTGATTTTAAAAAAAATTGTATAGTAATGGCTCAGAAACACACATGTGGATCCATGGAACAGAATTGAGGTCACAGAAACAACTGCAGACACATTCAGCCGTCTGCTCTTTTACAAAAGGGGACCAAAAGCATATATTGGAAGAAAAGTAGCCTCTTTAACAAAGGTACTGGAAATCTTGGCTACCTACACGCATAAGATTGAATCTAGATCCATGTTTCTCACAATGAACTAAACTAAAATCAAAATGATTCAAAGATCTAAATGCTAAAACAGAAACAATCTACCCTTGAGAAAAAGAGTAGAACTCTTGAAAACATAGGTATAGGCAAAGACTTTCCAAAAAGAAGTCAAATTACACAAGAAATAACAGATAAATCAGTAGAAGAGGTTATAGTAAATAAAAAAGCTTCTGTACCAAGTTCTGTCTTAGTTATTCTTCACTCGTTACTGGGACAAATACTTGACACTCAAAATGAAGGAAGCAAAGGCTTATTTAGATCACAGTCACTGGAAGTTTCAGCCCATATTCAGCTGGCCTAACGCTGAGTGGAACAGGGTAGATACCATCCAGTTCACGGTGGAATAGCTACAGTGGCGACGGAGGCAACTGACCAACCAGGGGAGCAGAGAGCAACAGTGTGAGTCTGTCTCTCTGTCTCTCTTTTTAAATTACATCAGGCTCTCTGCCTTAGCCTATCTGCCTTAGGCTACACCCATAATCCCAGAAGTACGTAAAACACATAATCCCAGGGATCATGGATCAAATCTCAAACTCTAGATCAGTACTAAATCAAATAACCCCAGTGACTCATGAGTCAGGTCTCAGTCTATAGAAGTCCCCACCCTCTACGGAGTGAAAAGACAACTCATGACATAGAAACAAACTTTGCCAACTACACATTTAACAGAGGACTAACATCTAGCATATGCGAAGAGCTAAACAAAGTAAAGGCTGGCGGTATAGCTCAGCAGATTAAGCCCTTGCTTAGGGAAGCACAGGGGCCAGGGTTCGGTTCCTGGCCCCGCCTGCCCACCTGCTGAGCAGGCCCGCCCTCAAGTGAGCTGAGCCAGCAGTGGGGTCCAGGCATGGTGGCGTGGTGTGTGTAATCCCAGCACTTGGGAGGTAGGAGCAGGAGGATCACTATGAGTCAGTAATGAGACCCTGTACAAAAGAAAAGAAAAGAAGAAAAGAAAAGAAAAGAAAAGAAAAGAAAAGAAAAGAAAAGAAAAGAAAAGAAAAGA
>PVJA010018147.1:0-40379 GCA_004027025.1 Myocastor coypus | reverse complement strand
CTCTATAGAATGATTGTGAGGACAATATGCAATATGTCAACTTTCAAAGAAAAGAAGGGGGAAAAGAAAAAAAAAAAGTAATGTGGATTTAGAAAGGTTAATGTTTAATTGTTTGATCAATCTTATATACCTATATGTATTAATCTAAACTGATCTGATGATGAAAATATGTAATATAACCATTGTTAAATTTAAACAAGAAAAAAATTGAAAAAACAAAACAAAACAAAAAAAATCAAAAAACAAAATTGCAATTTGGCTACCGTTATGATTTGGAATGGCTTTAGGTGTCACCTTTGTTTTGGTCGTTTGACCCCCGCCGGGGTCATGACCCACAGGTTGAGAACTGCTGTTTGCTTCTTGGTCTTTTAAGATTTTTCGTTTTTCCTTGAAAAGAAACAAAATTTAGTTTTCCTTAAGAAAAGAAAATGCAGCCTGGCGTGGTGGCGCACGCCCGTAATCCCAGCACTCGGGAGGCTGAGGCAGGAGGATCGATGCAAGTTCGAGACCAGCCTGGGCTACAAAAGTGAGCTCAAGGCCAGCCTGAACTGCATAGTGAGACCCCATCTCAAAAAAGAAAAAAAAAAAGAAAAAAGAGAAAATGCTTTCAAGTACTCAAGCGTTTTGCATGCATAGCTACTTTCTCTGCAGAGTTCTCCTATATGTAAGTTGGAACTGGCTGAATTGAATTTTCTAGCAATCAGGAGAATAAAGAATTGCAAAGATTGCACTTTCATTAAAAGCATCTCAGATTAATTTCAGTATCACATTATGCACGGGTGATATATTTTTTTATCAAGACTAAAAGTACAGCTTGATGATCTATTATTTTTATTAAAACAGCCTAGAATAAGAATATAATTTTAAATTTTATATTATGAGTTATAGGAAGAATATTTCAAGAAACTTTTAAATTCTTTTTAGAACCATCCCAAGACAGTCGCCATGTTATTTGTTGTTCAATCAAGTCAGTTTTGAGGGTGAGAACTGTTAAGAATTACACGGAGTCGTCAGATGTGAACTGGGACTACCTAGGGAAATACCCAACCTACCCAAAGGAAACCCAGTTTTCTGCCATGTGTCCCATGAGAAGGCCAGCAATACATGACTTAAAAGTCCTGGGACCTCAGCACTCTCCCCGGCAGAAGTGTTCTTTTACTTTTGTCAACTCTTTTCCTAGTTCTCTAGACTCTTATACAAGTGACCTCTCTTGGGAAGTTCTTGATGTTGATATCTTCTTGACCTTGGGAGCTAGGGCAGAGCCCCAGTCCTGGGGCCAGGCTTGAGCCATGCCACAGTCTGAGCCTTGAAGATATGGCCTCTGGGAGGTGGTGTGTGTGGGACACTCTTTCTCCTCTGGCTTCCCCACTTGAGCCATTTGTCAGCTGCTCTGGGCTGGGAGGAGGGGCAGGGAATGTTCACCCAACAGCAGTGTGGCTGGAGAACAGTGAGGCCAGCTGGATCTGCTCTCCTTAGCACCCCGGTTGCTTTGCATTCTAGGAAGGGCTGTCAGGATGGCGTTTGCTGGCACAAGTGCTGTAACCCTGAAACTCTGCTTCTTTGCTGGAAGGGTCTTTGGGCATTGCATTCCTTGGCTTCAGACAAAAGGGCAGAGGAAGGGGCTGGATGGAAACCCTACCTTCTTTGGTTGCTGGAGCAGGAGTGCTTCTCTCCTATTTTGTGAGCCTGTCTCCTTTGGCCATTTTACCTGCCGACTCAGTGAGCTGCTGATGCCCTTGGCATGGGCCAGGGAGCCTGAGTGGGTGGAGCTAAGAGACCCAGCAGCCTCCCTTTTTGCTTTGGGGGCCTCAGAGCTGCAGGAGAGGAGCTGAGTCTTTTAGATCATCCCTTACAGAGAGAACTGTGGCTGTCTCAGAGGCTTTGGATGAATCTCCAGGGCTGATTTATGAGTCAGCCATGGCAGAAATGAACAGCAAGAAGAGAGCCTAAAACTAGGTCACTGAGGAGCCTTTCTGGATTCCTTTTGATCTGGCTGGAGCGGAGTGTTCAGGACTTGCAGTGATCTATGGGCCATCAGTCCGGAGCTGATGTGCTCTGATGAACACAGGACAGCGGTTTGCAAATCAGCAAAGACTTGCCTAGAAGAGGATCTAACCCCAAAGGGCAGTGGAGGCCTCTGAGATCCAAAGATGGGTTAGACTCTCAGAGGGAGCCAGTGTAAAACAGCACAAAAAATGTACGAGATCATAGCAACTAGTGTTCATCAGGTATTCCGTGTAGGCACATTGCATACCATCAGAGAGACTGCTTATTGATGACCCAGTATCCATCCTCCCCTCTTTGGCTTAATTCTCTATGGCGTTGGAGTAGCAATGTATCCAGCCCTGACTTTTCTAGGCTTGTTCAGAGATAGGTATGGGCAGTGAGTTGTAATTAAAAGTTGCTGGGTGGGGGTCCAGGAGAACTCCTCAAAGGCTTTTCGCTCAGCTGGGAGGGGAGCTTTTTTTTCTTTTTCTTTCCCTCTTCTTTCTGTCTGAAATGCAAATGTGAGGTTTGGATCTGCTGCCACCGTTTTATATTTATAAGGTAATCTTGAGAATGAGAGCTACGTACAAAAGATAACAGAGCAAATTAAGAAGAAAATTTAAGACATTCCTGAGGTTGGCTGGACTTACTCATTACCATTGGATTTTATATCATAAGAATGAAACTCAATCTCTATTGTGTGTAAGACAATAATAGATTTTTCTTTTATATGCGGCAGAGTCAATCCCAAAAGACACACATTGTTTTGTTTAATCCTCCTGGAGAGAACAGGGAACAGAGTCTCAAACAGGTTCAGACGTTTTCTCAGGGCCAGAGAACTAGAAAGTGTCAGAGCTGAGCCTTGACCTCAGCTCAGCGTGGCCCATGAGCTCTCATGCTGCCTCTATTTCCAAGAGCAGCTGGCATGACCGTGCTGCGCAGATGTGCCCATGCCATCAACTTACTATTCCTGGATTTTACAGATGTTCCCGTGAATGGAGACGTGTAATGATTATTTGTATTCTTCAGGTCCTGGTGCCACTTCTTTCTGTGGTGTCCTCCCCCATTCATATAGGCCTGCTTGAAATGAATAACCTGTGTATTACATGAGTCACATGAGCTTGAATACTTCATAGAAGGTGTGTCACAAGCCAGGGCCTGCGCTCTCCAAGGCTGTCAGTTTTGTGTGTGAATACTTTATTAGCTATCTCTCTCTCTCTTTTTTTTTTTTTTTTCTTTGTGGTACTGGGTATTGAACTCAGGACCCTGCACTTGCCAGGCAGGCACATTCTACTGAGCTATCTCCCCAGCTCTATTAGCCATATGTCTTTCTCTCCCTCCCTTTTCCCTAAGCTTAGTGGTCCTATCAGCAATCGTGGTGATGATTTACAGTTTGTACTGGGCACTCTTTGAGATGAAGTGAAAAATTGAAAGGCTTATGTCCAGCCCGTTCACTCACAGATACATTCAAGATCGAGTTAATTTTAAAGCACTTATGGGCCCTTTAATATTTCTGAGTTTGGCTTTACAAATCTAGCATGATCTTAAAGGTAAACTATCCGTCTGTAGCTAAAGGTATTACAAACTTAGAGATATAATTTCCTTAAAATATAAAACACTGGGCCCGGCAGGATGGCTCAGTAGTCTAAAGTGCCTGCTTAGGAACGCTTAGGTGGCTGCAGGGACCACAGTTCGAACCCTGGCACCACATGCTGAGCCGGCCATAAAAATAAACAAACAAACAAACAAACAAAAGTTCAAAAAAATAAATAAAACATAAAACACTATGGGATTAAACGGGTCATAGGATGGAAAGTCAAGGTCAGAATGGAGAGATCCTAAAGTGCTTAATACACCAAATGCAAACCAACACCTGGAGGCAATGATCCAAAGGAGGCCTGGGAGTCCACGTCACTTTGTTTTGTGTTCTTCATAGCATGGAGCTCAAAGCCAGGTGCACGGCAGTCACCCAGCGCACCCTTGTTGGGAGAATGAACAACGAATATGAAGCCATCCATAGGTGTAAGGCCATGTGCTTTTGCCTGGCCTTCATTTTGCCCTTCCCAGTCATGTGTATTCTCTCTGGGTTCACCTTCTTTTGGGGTTGACTGTTGTTTTGGTTAATCTAGAGTGCCCCAAGCTGACACAGCTCACTTGGTTTCAGGGTGCCCCAGAAGGCTTCCCCGACAGGCTTCTGCTTGGAAGTGTGTGAACTAGAGAAAGCCACTCCTTTCGTTGAGGTACAGTGGTGCTAGACCAGGAGAAATTGTAGCTCTCAGAGGACACCGGTCAATGGCTGGAGACGTTTTGGGCTACTACAACTGATCCCCACTGCTGGCTTTCCATGGGCAGAAGCCAGGAATGTTGCTGAACACAGTGATTCATTGTGTGAATGTAGGGTAGGAAATCCTGCAGTGGGTAGGAAATCCTCCACCACCCCCAAAACATAACTCGTCCGAACATCAATAGCAGTGAGGGTGGAAACCTGACAATGGGGGAGAAAAAAACATTTCCAGACTTAGGCAAGGATAAAATCCCAGTGACTCAGTTAATACTTGATAACCATGTTATAAGTTAACATTTCCTGCATCAAATACCTGCTTGGACCAATACTGACTGCTGCTAGATATTTGTATTTAGAAAGAACTTCAATCACTAGCCCTGTCAACAGCTCTGTGTTTTTCACTTCTAAGAGAGACCCTTCAGACAAAAATCACTATGGAACACAGCACGAGACCCAGTATTGAAATCAGGTTCAATCACAGTCTCTCAGGAAACTCCTCTAAAGAGACGGAGCTCCATGCATAGTGTACACTGGGTATGGAAGGCCCTCCCCTTGCCTCCTTTTTCCTCTGGGTGACACTGTCACCAAGCTCCTCGTGCTTCACTAATTAGCCCCCTTCGCTCCCTGCCGATGATATATGCATGCTGTCATCATCTCCACCCTACAGTCAGGGAAGCTAAGGAGCTCTCTCACACTCTTGGTAAATTTGCCAGCCTTTGATTACAGCACTTAATTTGTGTTTCCAAAGTGCTTCACCTATATTCTTATTTGTGCAGTTTATTGTATCTAAATGAGGTTTCACTCAGAGCAGGGAGAACTGGTGATCTTAATCATTTCTCTCAGAACCCCTGCATTTCTAACTCTAGGAGCTTTGGGCTTGGCTTGGATGGGCCTTTAAACCCAGTCAAACAGGTCAAAAAGTATTGCAGTAAGATGGTCCACTGTAGCTTTGTTATGGTTTATGTCTAATTGTCCCCCCAAAGCCTCATGTATTCATTGGGTGGGGACTTCTATAGATTGAGATTTGACTCATGAGTCACTGGGATTCTGTGCTTTAGTACTGATGGGATTATCCATCTGAGTAAGGCTGGGACTATGGGTGTGGTCTAGGGCAGATATCCTAAGGCAGAGAGCCTGACAGGAATATAAAGAGAGACAGAGAGACAGATTAGAGCTGTTGCTCTCTGCTCCTGTTTGGTCCACTGCCTCTGTCATGATTGTTGTTTTGCCACCATGAACTGGATGCTCTCTGCCCTGTTCCACTCAGCCTTGGACCAGCTGAGTATGGACTGAAACATCCAGTAACTGTGAGGTACTAAACCTTTCCTTCCTTCCTTTTGAGCGTTGAGTATTTGTCCCAGCGAGTGAAAAGTAACAAAGACAAGCTTACATCTTGGGCAAGTCAGCCTCCTGGCTTACGCACATCATGTGGGACCTGTTAAACTCCAGTTGCCTTCCAGAACCTTTGGGCCCACACATCTACTTCTTGGGACTCAAGATTTGGTTTTCCCTGAGCAATAACAGAGACAAGGAAGTCTACTCGAGGGATGAGTCAGGATTTCATTTCAAAGTCAAGGGAATGTTCTGCCCTTCATCCTTTACTTCAGAGTAAAACTATCTTACATTGTCTTCAGCCCACAGCTGCAAGGGTTTCTGAGCTGAAATTCTTTACTTCAGTCTGCTTCTCTTCAGCTTGCCAGGGAGGAGGCATCTTGGGGGCTTGTGCCACTCTGCATGTCCCTCAGAGCTGCAGAGAAGGGGACCCTTGGGCGGCCCGCCTCAGCCTCACCATCGCAGATGCTTGGCTTGTTGAAATTCCAAGGAGGGATTTTCTCTGGCAGTCACTTTCTGTCGTATTTATTCAAACATTGAACACCCCATGGGGACATCTTAGAAAAAGGCAGTGAAGATTGAATTAATTGTGATGCTCTGAAGATTTTATTTTCTAAATGAGCAGTGCAGGGTTAGTGTTGGGAGGCAGGCGCTTGGAAGGCACGAGGCACTTGCAGGGGAAAGGGAGGTGGCAGCTCCTGGGAGTGTCTGTCTAGGCTCCTGTCTGGAACCAGATTCTGGAGAAGCTTGAAATTAATGCCACTGCAAGTTGAGAAGTTAACTGGTTTGCTTTCCTTGGCAGGCAGATTGGCTTATTCCAAAGGAACAGAGGGCACCTCCTGCCTCTTCTGGAGAGGGTGTGGCCAGGGCCTTATCACCTAGGAGTCTCTGGTTCTTTGGTCTGGGAAGGAGGACAAGTGTCTCCACCAGTGATCAGGCTGAGATCACTGAGGTGGTGAGGTCAGACTAGAGAGGACTGGAGGCCTGAGTGTGCTGTGCCCGGGCCCTGGGAGGGTGCTGGTGCTGCGGCCTGCACGGCCTGAGCCTTTGCCCAGAAACCAAAGAACTGGGCCTGAGCTGAACGGCTCGGGACCATGGGAGCTTGGAGCCACCTGTCTCTGCGCTTGGCTGTGGCCTTCAGCCCCATCCCAGTCCCTGACAACAGCCTTTGCTTCAGGTTTGACAAGGGGGTGGCTGGCTTGGGAAAATGTACCCTGGTCACGCAGCTCACATCCTGCTGAGTATCTTCCCTTTCCCCATGCACACCCGCAGGAGCATTTCATCTGCTTGGAGGCTGAGCAGGAGCTCAGAGCTCCAGTCTGGAGCTGCGGGGCATTATTAGCACTCTGCTCACCCTTTCATTCATTTGCCTTTCTTGCAGAGGCCGCCTGGACAATTGCTTTTTTCACCAAGACGGATAAAAAGGCTTCGTGTTTCGCACCCTCTTTTTTTTGGTATGGTCTGTGAATGCGCTTTCATTCTCCAGTTCTCAGCACATGCCCAGATGTGTATAAGTGAGGTTGGGTAAACGTCCTGAGGAGCTCAGTTTGCCTGGAGAGAATCCGGCCATGATGTACACTGTGGCATCTACATTGTGAAACACTCAGAAAGCAGAACCCAACTAGAGCTTTCTCATTAAAAATGTCACCATCAGCTCATTTTGTACCTTGCTTTGACCCAAGTTTCCCTTCCATCAGGTACCTGGGGGCAGGAGGCACCACAGTCTCAGTGGCAGCCGAAGCTTCGCCATTGCTGTGGGTGTTGTTGTAATTCTTGACTTTGAGAAGCTGTTCACGTGCCTTCAAAAATAGAGGCTGTGGAGATGAGTCTGTAAACATGCCTCGAATCCCTGTTAAAGTATGCAAATGTCAGCGAGGTCCAATAAAAAGCTACTGGAATCCTGAATGGTAGCGATTACTTTCCAGCAAAGAGCTTCCCAGTGAATAGTGTTTAAAGTGATTAATCTGGCTGCAGTGGCTTTGGGGTGTAAGTGCTGAGGTAATACACCTTATATTATAAAAATGACATGGCTGCTGCCTCTTATGGGAGAAGAAGGGGAAGGCACAGGCCTCCCGCTGCACAGACTCTTGCCGGGCACCGAGAAATTGTTCAGAGGCCAGGGGCAGACTGCATGTGTGAAATCACGCAGGAGGCTCCCCTGCAAGGCTGGCTGCGAGTGCTTGAGAGAACAGTTTCTTTTCCAGAACTGCATGGGCAGGAGCGATGTTTTCTTTCGGAGATGGATAGAGGATGGAAGAAGATGTCCGTGTGGGACTGAACCACAGCGAGCCCTGGTGCATCGCTAGTGGTGGTATGTTAATTGTGACGCTTACAAATGGGGACCATCTATTTTAGAATTATTATTACAAATGCAAGTACATTTCCTATCATTCATGTGATTTACTGTTTTTTTAGAATCAAGATGAAAGATTTTGGGTCGCATTTACAGGGATCAAATTAAACTGATATTAAATCCATTCAGTGAAGACAATATGCATTGTACTAATTATTGTAACCATCCTACTAACTTGTTTCGAAACTGTTTCATTGCTATTTTATCTTTCTTTCTCATTAAAATGAATAGAAAATATATAAAAATAAAATTAAGAAAGAAAAAAACCTAATATTATTTAGATAAGATATCATGTCTGCATCTTGTCCCCTGAATAATTACTACAAAGACAATATAAAATGTATTAATTGTTGTAACTATCCTACTAACCTGTTTTGAAACTGTTTCATTGCTATTTTATCTTTTTCTCATTAAAATGAATAAAAATAAAATATACCAATAAAATATTAAAAAATACACACACACACACACACACACACACAATAAATCCAGTTAGTAATGCTAAGGATGGTTCAGGGCTTTGCCTAATGTTTGAAGTCACACAAAATAAACATTATGAATGCCAACAGCAGCTATGATCTGTGCCCTCTCAGGGTTCTGTGTAGCTATAAATTGGGCAGGCAGCTTCTTCTGCAGCAGACAGAAGGCGAAGAAAGGAATCTCAATGTGGGTGGTGACAGCACCAGAGATCAAAAAGGAAGAAAAGCCTAGACTGAGTGGCTGAAGATGAGTCAAAGGCCTCAAGTTTGTAAAGGAGCACCTTTGTTTTGCACTTTTTAGAAAAACAATTGATGTGTAGGTGTTTATGTTTGCATGAGTGCTATGACGGGCTGGAGGAAGCGAGAGGTTATACTAAGATAAATAAATATTCTCAAGCTCAACCTATAAAATATCTCCTTAACGGAAGAGTACAACATCTGTTTTTCTGGCTTTGCTCTCATTTTTGCTGCATGCTTTTTTTTTTTTTTTTTTTTTAAATTTTATATATTTATATTATGGCCGGCTCAGCCTGCTCTGGGGGCGGGGCTGGCACAGCATGTGTTCCCGGGGATTGAACCGCAGGTCCCTGCCGCCACCTAAAGCTTTCCTAAGCGGGCGCTTTAGACCACTGAGCCATCCCGCCGGCCCTTGCTGCATACTTTGGACCATCAGAAATTTAGGTTGTTGATTATTTTCCTTATAAAGTTGAGTCCAGAAAAATATGCTCACTGCCAGCTTATGTTCTCAGAAATCTGAGTGGATTCATCCATAGAACTGAAGCTGCAGAAACTGGCATGCAAAGTAACCAAGATATTTAAAGATGTACAGATCTTGGGATGCCTGGGTCAGTTGCTTAAGTGGGCAAGGGACTTCATGCACAAGATTAGACTTCAGGGATAGTGCTAGCAGGTGACAGTTTCTACAGGTTCTTCGGAGGAGGCTGAAGAATTTTCTCGAAGTTGGGTAGAAAATAAAATAGCAGGAAAATGTGCCACCATATTTCCCAGAGGACTTTGGTGTGTTCATTCCTAAGAGCTTTGAAATCAACTGCACCGCCCCTGCTGGCTCCAACAACCTCTGCTTCCTCCTTGATCTATTTGTTCTGTGTCTCTGTGATGTTGAGAAAGTTCTATCTCTTTAAAAAAAATTAAAATCTTCAATTAGCACAATAATACTGTGGGGTCCAACATGGCAGCCACTAGACACATGTGCCTTAATAGGGTGCTTGAAACGGAGCTAGTGTAATTGCATTAGAGATACATGCATTTTGTTTTACGTACTTTAAATAGCATAAGTGCTTGATGTTGGGCTAGTATTTCAACCACGGACTTCATGCTTAGTTGCCTTCCACCTAAGGGCAGTGGGAAGATGTCAGAGGGACAGTCAGTGAGGTGGGAAGGGAGCTGCACAGAAAACGGTGCGGCACTGTGGCCAAGAGATCCTCATGGGCTGAGGAGGCCTTGGGCTGGGCCTGAGAGAGTTTTTCTGAGGAAGAAGTGAAGAAGAAACCCGACATTGTGGCACACACCTATAATCCCAGAATTCTGGGAAGCTGAGGGAGGAGTACTGCATGTTCAGGTCCTGCCTGGACAACTTCATGAGACCCTGTCTCAAAGTCAAAGAATAAAAAGGCCTGGGGATATAGCTCAGTGTGAAGGCATTGGATCCAGTTCTCAGTACTGGGCAAACAAGTGGGAGATGAGAAAAGAGAATTCCAGAGTGACCTGACAGTTGGAAAAGTGACAGTGCTGGTGGCTAGTAATGTATGATTAACTCAGAGGCTGAGGAGATGGCAGAGGACCCAGGGAAATGAGGCCCAGAAAGTGCATTTGAATGGCAACCGCAGTGCTGTTAAAGTAACCTCAGGCTGTGGGGCAGGCAGGGCAAGGTGAGTCATGGCCGCACTGGACAGAGGCTGTGTAGGCTTGAGCTCTCTGCTAGACATGCTCAGCGCTGCCAGCCATTGTGTGCCCCAGAAAGCAGGGACTGGCATTCATTTTATAACTGCATCACTGCACGAGGCTCAGGCAGAACCCTCAGCTGGGGCCTATGGGATTTGACACAAGGTCTTCTTTATGCAATTTGGAAACCATGGTTACTATAGAGAATGAAGATGAGGATCAAAGGTGATGATTTCAAATCCAAGGCATCAGAATAGGTTTGAATGAGAGCTCACATTGGTGCTGTGTAGACGATCTGTTTACTTTTGGCAAATGTATCCCTTTAGGGAGCAATCTCAGGAGAGAGAACTGTGGTTCTCGCAACCTTGAAGCCTGGTGCAGAGCCCCCATCCTAGGCAGCAGGAATCCTGCTGGGCTGGAGGAAGATAGGCTTCTAAGAAGCATGAATTTCTTTTTTTTTAGAACAGTCTCACCTAGGGCAGTGATTCCTGTTGCTCCCTGGTGGGCCGATGAGAGGAAAGCTTGGAGTCTACCGGCAAATGCAGGTATTGTCAAAGGCACATTTCCTCCGGATGCCTCAGAAGGAAGGTGTGCCTGCAGAGCAAAATGACGCCTGCCTGCAATCCCAGTGCTCTAGGAGGCTGAGGCAGGAGGGCTGCAAGTCTGAACCAGCATGGGCAATTTAATGGATCTGTGACATTGTCTCCCAACAAAAAATAGAAAGCGGTGGGGATGTAGCTCAGTGCAAAGGCGCTGGGCTCAAGCCCCTGTACAACTGAGAGAGAGAAAGGGACAGTGAGAGAGATACAGAGAGGGAGAGAAAGATGGACAGAAAGACAGAGACAGAGAGACACAGAGACTGAGACAGAAAGAGACAAAAAGAGACAGACAGAGAGACAGAGATAGAGACAGAGACAGAGAAAGAGGGAAAAAGACAGAGTGAGAGAGCGAGTTCGCGCCAAAGAATGATTTTCTTGAGACTCAGGGATTAAAGCCTGGGTCTTTTGGGAAGAGATATCCATCCTGTACTCATAATAGGGGTTGAGGATCTCATAAATGTCCTGGACTAGGTGATAAGGAGTACATTTGGGGCCAGTTGTCAGTGTGCAAAGGGACACTGCTGTCCTGGATGGAATGTCATGCTTAGCTACAGAAAGAAGGGGTTCGGCCTCTCCATTCTGAGTAAGCAAAATAGTTCCATGCGTGGATCCCTAATCTTTTGCGAGGTAAAGGGAGGTACATGAAGAATCCCCAACAGAGAGCTTCTTTCCCCAGGCACTGAGATGAGCCACCTAAGGGCAAAACCAGAGCCTGAAGCTATACCACAGGGGAGTGGGGTGGGGGGCAGGGAGAGTTGAGCTGACTTAAGAGGAAATCTTTGAACACATGGAATGGAGGAAAAGGCAGATCTGGAAGAATTCTTTGTCTCTTTGGAATAAATTATTGTCACTAGTACTTCAAAATGTACAGATCTATTTATTTTTTATTTTTTTAAAAGATTTATTTATGGGGCCCGGCAGGATGGCTCAGTGGTCTAAAGCGCCTGCTGAGGAAAGCTTAGGCGGCTGCAGGGACCGTGGTTCTATCCCCGGCACCACATGCTGCGCCAGCCCTGCCCTCGGGGCAGGCTGAGCTGGCCATAAAAATAAATAAATAAACAAACAAAAAGTTCTGAAACAAGAAAAAAATAAATAAAATAAAAAAAATAAAGATTTATTTATTTATTTGGTACATGGTTTTGCTACACAGCTTGGACTCCTAGTGATCTTCCTGTCTCGGCCTCCCCAGCACAGGGATTACAGGTGTGTGCTGCCACACCCAGTTTCAGTGGCTCCGGATTGGCGTGGGACCTTCATGGCCTATAGTGCTGGGGATCAAACTCTGGTCCTTGTGCTTGCTAGGCAGATGCTTAGACTGCTGAGCTACCTCCCTGGCCCCAAAACGTACAGATTTAATTTCCCCTGCATCGTTGTCAGGTACTCTCCTTGTCTTTCTAAGGTGTGTGTGTGTGTGTGTGTGTGTGTGAAGAGCACACATCAGAAAAGTGCATAGAATGAAAATGGAGGGTGGAATGGATAGTTATGAAGTGAACATCTGTGTAACCCCACTGGGCAGGTCAAGAAATAGGATATCACTGCCATCCTAAAACCCTGTGTCACTTCCCAGGCTAAGGCCTCTCTTCTCCTGGGATACCCTCAGGTAACGTGGCACTCACTTCCTTGTCTTTCCTCATTGGGTTGCCAGCTATCCATGCATGCCAACAGTGTGCACAGTCTAGTTCTGGTCACAGAATAACACTGCGTGCCTTCTTCTATGTTTTCTTTCTCCCACTTCATGTCCTGCATTGTGAGGCTCACCCACATTGATGTGGATAGCTGTACATCTGTATTCCATGGCTATCTAGTACTATGCCATCGTCTGACTATGCCACAGTTTATTGAGCCATCATTCTAGGCATGGCCACTTGGACTATTTGTTTGTTTGTTTCTTTTTTTTTCTTTTTGCAGGACTGGGGATTGAACTCAGGTCCTTGCATTTGCCAGGCAAGTGCTTATTCTACTGAGCTATCACACCAGCACCTTTCTGTTTCTTTTTGAGATCACAGGTGTCTCAGAAGCTGCTGCTTCTCTGTCAGCACTGGTAATGCCAACAAGTTAATAAACTGAATTTCAAATGGACATTTTTTAGATTGCAGTGAAGACCAGTTGACCACCCCACCAAGGAAGATCTCACACACACAACCAATAGAAGGGCTTAGGGTGGCTGAGATAGTAAGAGAAGCCTGCGTTGTCACACAGGCCACTGGAATTTACACTTGCTGCAAATTTGTCAACAATTCTGTGTTATTGCATTCAGGTTAACAAATTACTGAATAATAATGTCAAGCTTTCTTGTCAGTAGGATGTATTAATTGTACAAACTACACCAATTCTTCATTGTTTATGCATTCTCCAAAATAGCTCTCCCTCATGATGATATAATCAGCTAGGAGGTGACAGGAATAATGTCTCCATGTTATTCTAGGTTGGCTTTCAAAATGAGCCTGATCTAAAAGTGGAAAGAACTTTAATATCCGAAGTCACTTGTGCTAGCCTTGACTGAGATGGATGCCTAGTCTCAGCATGGCATCTGTCATCATAATAATGATAATTGCTAATGATTACAACAACCACAGCAAAACACGCTGTCACCTGGATATAAAATGCTGTCTCTAGCTCAGTAGACTTGGGTTTGAACTTTGTTTTTCTCCTTCAGTTTCGGAGGCGTATGTGTGCTTCTCCATCCGAGTTCTCCTAATAGACCTCCATGAGAAGATTTCTCTGTAGGCAGCAGCTGCCTCCAGCTAGGTTTTTCTCTTAAGGTCAAAGCTAAGGTAGTTTTGTTGGACACATATGATGGTATATTCCTGGACCCCCTTGAGGTGATAAGCTATAAGGAAAGGATAGAGAACCATGACCCTCTGCTACCAGTTCATTCTGGCATATCCAGTGGTAGTAGCTATGAAATGTATCTTGTGTAAGCATCACAAGGCAGTTGGAAGGAAACAACTTCCCTAAATGTATTCCTGATGGGAAATGCTTCAGGCAGGAGTTTCTCCTCAGGCTCTGCTGTACACCAACTGTTTAGTTAACATTTCACATGAATATCTTGGCATCTCTGACTTCAACGCAGCCCTGGAAGGTCTGATGTCCTCTATGGAAGTTGGGAAGAGTTTTTCACACTTTACTTTTTTTTTTTTTTGTCTTTTTGAGACAAGGTCTCACTATGCAGTTCAGGCTGGCCTTGAGCTCACTTTTGTAGCGCAGGCTGATCTTGAACTCTCACCAATCCTCCTGCCTTAGCCTCCCAAGTGCAGGGATTACAGGCATGTGCCACCACACCCCGCTTCACACTTTACTCTTTTCAGTACAGCTACTAGAAAAGAATCTGAAGGTCTGTCTCAGGGATTGGATGTTTTGAAGAAAGTTGCTAAGTAATTTGTAAACTTTCAGCATCTTCAGGTTGAATGAACTGTACTTTATATTTGTTCTTAAACTCTGGCCAAAATGATCCAAGCCTCATAAGGTTTGTAGGGAAGGACAGAAAATGACTAAGTGGGGATTTGTGAGTGTTATGTGGGGATTATCTAAAACCAAGAGATGTTCTTGGTGATAACAATATTTGCTCTTCTTTTTTACTTGCCTTTTTATTTATTTAAAGAATTTTTTATTTTATTTATTTATTTTTTTCTTGTTTCAGAACCTTTGTTTATTCACTCATTTTTATGGCCGGCTCAGCCCACCCAACGGCAGGACTGGCGCAGCATGTGGTGCCGGGGATCGAACCGCGGTCCCTGAAGCTGCCCAAGCTTTCCCATGCAGGCGCTTTAGACCACTGAGCCATCCCGCCGGGCCCCTACTTGTCTTTTTAGATGGACTAGGCTTATGGCATCCAGTAAACATTGCTTTGTATTGTGTGTAGCTACTGCAAGTGTAGAGAATCAGCCATCAATAGAATAGAAAGAATGAAAGTTTGTTTCTCACTCTCCAGGCCTTGGTGTCACCTGGAGCTTTGGCCTCATGTTTCTGTATCCTTCTTCATCTTTTCCAGGTAGGGAACATTTCCACCAGGCAGTGAAAATAGTTCAGGCTTTAGAGGCATCCAGGCCACAGAATATTTATTGAACACCTCCTGGGCACATGGTGCTGAGCAGTAGGCAGGCCAGCTGTGGGCAACTCCCGGAGCTCAGCTATTCTTTCAACTGCGCCTCCTTGGACACTCGGATCTGCTCAGGCCCACCCCCCCACCAGAGGACAGGAGACAGTGAAACAGGAAAGGTAACAACAGTTCCATGGGGGGCTGGGGTTGTGGGATCAACTGGAGAAAGGAATACAGAGCGATAGCCTGACATTGTCTTGACACATCCTGCAGGTGCTGGGTAACTGGTGCCACTCCGCATAACCCAGGCACTTGGCTTCCTGTCGCCAACAGGCACAGTCTGCCGCTCTGTGCCTCCCAGCTCCATCAGAGGAAGAGTGTGGCTCTTAGGGAGAGGTGTAGCAATGAGAGGGAACCCCGTCTTCTTAGAGCCCTACCATGTGCGCTTCTGCCTCCGCTCAGCTGGAGCGCTACGCTCCCCACTGAGGCCAGGCTGCGTTCTGCACCACAGTTGTTTCCTCTGCTGTAAGCACCCAGGGGCCGAGAACTGTGGTCTCCTCTCAAGGTGTCTCTTTGTAATTAACTACTAGTGGGCCATCACTATGTTGAGCGGGGATAGAAATTGAGAAGATTCAATAATAAGTCTGTCTTGGATTTGTAGTGAGTGGGTGGGTGGAGGAAGGACAAAGATAGAAAATATGCGTGTCTTGTGGAGGCTTGATAACTTTTGCCTTTCAAAAAACAGAGGGGGAGCCAGGCCAAGCTAACTCCTTCTCCGTGATCTGTGTGTGGCCTCCTCTTTTGCTGCTGTGACTTTTCCTCCCCCTTCTTTGGCAACCTCATGGTCGTGATCAGTAGCAGTGCAAGCGGTATAGTGACGTTTCACTGCCAGCTTGTTGTGGACTAGGCATTTGTCTGAACAAGCTGCCATAGTTAGTTTAGAAATCCCGGCAAAGGTTCGTGTGTTCAGAGACTGGGCTTTCAGGTGGCAATTGTGTCGCGTGGGTGCTATATTCAGGCATACATGAACCCACTGAAGAGTCCAGAGTTGAATGTGCTGTTAGGAGCTGAGGTCTGGCTGGAAGATGTGGGTCTGGATGCAGGACCCAGAAGGCGGTATTTCCCTGCCGGTTCCTCCTTTGCTTTGTGCTTCCTGGCTACCCAGACTCTTCTGCTCTGTGCTTCCTGGCTGCCAAAGACAGTAGCAGCTTCCTTCCATCCAGACCCTTTCACCAGCCAACTGTGTACAGAAAAGAGTTGTGGATGTTGTGTCTCTTGTTCCAGCAATGGGAACGTGGCTAAGACAGCCCTCTCCATGAGCTGGGAGAGCCTGTGTGTCCCTTGTTCAATCAGGCAGTTCAGAAGACGATTCCGAATGGCGAGTAGTATTTATACAGTTGGAGTCAGTATTAGTTTTGTAGGTCTTCCATGGCAGAGAGCACACACAGAGTGGTGTAGACAACAGAGATTTGCCTTGCAGTTCTGGAGATTGGAAATTCGAGATCAAAGTGTGGGCAGGGTCTCTTCCTTCCAGGCCTGCCAGCAGGACTCTGTCCCACACTGCTTCCTAGCTCCTGGCAGTGTGCCGGCAGCTGCAGGAGCATCGTTCTGATGGCAGCCTTCCTCTTCACACAGTGCTGCCTCTGGGCGTGTCTGTGTCCACTCCATGCCCCATCCCCCATTTTTGGGACATTTGTCATATTAGGATGGCCCAAATGGCCTCACTTTAACTTAACTACCTCGGGCCAGGGAGACAGCCCAGTAGAATAAGCACCTGCCTGGCTAGCGCAAGGTCCTGAGTTCAATCTCTGGTACCACCAAAAAAAAAAAAAAAAAAAAAAGGTAGATTTAGCTTAACTTGACTACCTCTATAAGGACCTGGTTTCCAAATAAGATAATATTCTGAGATACTAGGATTTGGGACCTCAAGATATGTTCTTCTTCCAGGGCATAGCTTGATCCAAAACAAAGTCATGGGAGCAAATGAAAATGTTAGGAAGACCATGTAGAAAGAGAGACCTGAGAAAAGGGGATTGGAATTTGCAAAAGTAGTGTTTGATACCTGAGGTACCTTATGAGTACAAGGAGACCCCGGCTCTGGCAGCTGGCAGGGTAAGGACGGATGCTTGATCTGAGGTATGGAGCACAGCAAAGCTTGGCGGGGTGGTTGTCCATCATCGCATGCCCCAGCGCTGATGGCGCTTTGTAAATATTTCATTCCCAACTGAATGAAAGCAAAGCAATTTCCTCGAACTAACGAATAATCTCCATTCTAGAAGCAGCAACGAAATGTAATCCACTTGTTTTCTATCTTTGCTGAAAACGTTCAGATGGTGTTCAGATCAAAGAGCCTAGAGAACACACATCTTAAAACAATTTAAGGACTGTTTCTTACAGGACCTACTGAAGGGAAAATGCTCACAGTCGCTGAGAGAAAATGTCATTACAATAAAGAGACCTTGATTCTTTTTCATGGTGGGGTTACTGGGAATCAACCTCAGGACCTTGTGTTTGCTGTGCAGGTGCTTGTGCTGCGGAGCTATATTCTGAACCCTCAGAATTTGACTGGGGAGATAGCTCAGCAGTCTCAGTGCCTGCCTGGCTAGTGCAAGGTCCTGGGGTTAATCCCTGGTACCCCAGAAAAAATATGATTGTTTCTCAGAATCTAGCATTTGTGTGTGCATCAAACACAACTTTGGGTCAATGGACTCTATAAAGCTCAAGAACCTCCTGAGAGCCATGGTGCACACCTGTAATCCCAGCACTCCAGGAGGCTGAGGCAGGAGGATTATTCAAGTGCAAGCTGCATAGTGAGACCCTGTACCAAATAAATAAATAAATTTTAAAAATTTTAAGAAGGAGACAGGTGGCACACTTACAGGTAATTAAGGCCTGCTGCACACCATGTGAAACCACATACATCTCTGAGAGGGCAAGAATTATAGCAGTCTTTGGTGAAGCAACAGCTCTGTCAGGTGGGTTGGCTCAGCAAGTTTTTAGCTAGAACGTAAGATGAGAGAAACCCGCTAGCTTTTTTTCTCATTGGCATTTACACAGTTTGGATACTTACATGCTATTGCATAAGGATTTCACTCCCATTTAGGTTTTAGTCAGTTCAGGACTAAATTACTTACAAATTGCTTAGCGATCCATTATCTCTTTTGAATGGTTAATTCAAAATAATACACAGACTCTTTTACCACAGCTCATTCCAAGATTTTTCAGTGGTGTTTGCCTGTTTCGGTGGCCAGCTCAGCATGCCCAGGGGTGGGCCAGTGCCCATGTGGTGCTGGGGATCGAACCTTGGTCCTCATGCTTGTCAGGCAGGCGCTTAGACCACTGAGCTATCTGCCCAACCCCACCTGTCTCCTTTTTAGTCCTTAATCACAAAACATATAGTTTAGTGTGCAGGTGTGATTGAAGTGCTACACTGAGTTGCAGCATCACAGAATGTATAGTGGAAGAGAGTCCAGAGTTCAGGCATAGCGATATGGTGAGGGCAAAGCTGGTCGGTGCTGCTCCCGGAGAACTACGTCGGGGGATCTGGTCTCAAAGCTGTGAATCAGGCCAGAGATGAGGTGCGTATGAGAAGAGAAGGGGTTTGGGGCCCATCTAAAAGCCGCACAAGAAGGAGGATGCATAACTCAGACAGGTTCACAGCTCTCTTAAGAGCTGGGAGACGATGGGTCTGACCAAAGGAAGGGCTTTTGTGCAGCCCTGTGAAGCCCACCCAGTGCAACTGCTGCTGGGCTCTGCATGGCTGCAGCTATGCATCCCTGGGAGGAAGGAGAGAGGCAGGGGAAAAGGAAGGGACTGAGACTGGAGGAAGGCTGGTGTGGGACGATGTGGGGCAGCTCTGGCCTTCTGTGGTGACCTCCGGATAGGCCAACACTTTAAAAAGAGTAGCAAGTAATGACTGCCTCCCTCATCATGATGGCTGTAACCTGCCACTGATAAGGGTTACAGTTTCATTAGAGCTGCCCTCTCCCTTGGGGAATAGTCATTTTAGAGACCACAGTGCTTCTCAGCCCCTTAACGGTGCAACCTCCCAGTGTATGACCTGGTGCTCCTCTATGTGGTTGATCTTAACAGACACCAGAAGGGTTCTACCTGTCAGCAACGAGAGAGTTTCACTAAGGGTCCTTTCCTTTAGGTAAAGAAAGACTGAGAAATCGGTGACGATTTACCCAGCCTGCTGCTTTCTCTGAAAGGTACACCAAGGCCTGAACACAGAGGAGCGAGGAGAATGCACAGGGCGCAGGGAGCACCAGGCTTTTCTCAGGGCAAATAAGCCCTCTTGAGACCCTGTGGAGAACCTTCTGGTCCCTTGAGATGGGCTTTTGGTGACTGGAGCAAAACAGATCTGGGAGAGATTTGAATTCACTGTGGGAGGGAAAAAAACTGTGAGTATTTGCTGCACAGCGATATTACTATAAGCCTCATGGCTTACAAGGCCACACATTCATTATCTCAGCGTCTGTCGGTCAGGAGACGGCCACAGGCTTCCTGGATTCATCGTCTCAGTATCTTTTATGAGGCTGCAATCAAGAAAGCAGCCATGGATCATTTCTCATCTGATTATTATTATTTTTTTTTCCTGTGGAACTGGGGATTGAACTCAGACCCTTGTGTTTGCCAGGCAGGTGCTTATTCTACTGAGCTATCTCCCCGGCCCCTCATCTGAAATCTTGATGGGGAGAGTGCTTGTCTGAAAACTTCATTACCTTGACTTCTTTACAAGACTTCAGCATCTAGCCAGAAGCCACTCTCAGGTCCTTACTGTAGAACTTCTCCAACATGACAGCTGGCTTCACCAAAGCTCACAAATGAAGAAGCCTACAGTGTCTCTACAGGATGGAATTACTGTCTTGTGTAGGCTCATCAGGGCAGTGACATCCCATCATTTTTGTCATATTGTATTGGCTAGAAGAAGGTTTGGAGTCTCATGCACACTCAGTGTGGAGGTCATTATGAAAAAGCAGAATACTAGCGAATGAGGATTGCTAGGGGATGTGTACTTGCCCATCAGAGGGAAGAACAGTGGCTATTGCCATCTATGTTTTTAATTGTTTTTTCTACTTGCTATTCCTTTATTGTATCCTGATTTCCTTTGAGGTATAGCCCCTACCACCATCTCATACCTGTGTACTGTGCTAGCTGGAAAGTTGACTGCGTGAATGGGCTGTGGGTGTGATGTGGGACAACAGGCCAACTGGTTGAGTGTTAAAGCTATTTTGAAAAAAAGAGATGGATATGTAGTTTAATAAGCCATCAATACTGCACTTTTTTCTTTTTTTCTTTTTGCTTTCTTCCTCTCCTCCCTTTTCTTCTCCTCCTTCCTCCTCCCCTTGCTCCTTCTTCCTCCTCTTTCTGTCTCACTCACTACTATGTGGGACAGCCTGTCCTTCAACTTGTGATCCTCCTGCCTCAGCTTCCCAGACTGCTGGGATTGCAGACATATGACATCATGCCTGGCTAGGCGGTTGTTATTTTTATCACACCATTATATGTAAAATCTAATCTTTGAATATAATTCATTTATTTCCAGCGAGGAGATAGGGAAATGGTTATGCTGTAATCATTAGAGGAATTACAGAAAAATTTAAAGTGTTAATGTTAATTTTATTTATGTATTTATGTATTTATGTATTTATGTATTTATGTATTTATGTATTTATTTATTTATTTTTGTGGGACCAGGGTTCGAACTCACGACCTTGCACTTGCCCAGCAGGCACTTGTGCCTCGGAGCTATCTCCCCAGCCCCAATTTTATTTAATATACATGTACTTAGTATTTTTGCTGAGGGCTCTGTGAAATCATGCTAAGTAAGTTTTCATTGATCATGTCCATATCATAGTATAAAAAGTTTCTTTGGCAAAGCCTGACAGTAATTTATCAACGGTGTGGTACAGAACACATCATGGCTATTGCATATGGCTGGGCAGTTGGTGGGACCACAAATTTCAGGGAGAGCTAGAAATCAGAGATGGGTTAGAGACAGAGGTTGGAACACCACTCAGGGTTCTGCTGTCAGGTCAGAGAGACCAATGTGAATCTTAGCATTGGCCTTGGTCCTGGTGCTTTGCACTGCCTGTCAGAGTGTCCAGTCATATTGGGTCCTTGGGGTCACCCCTGTTTACGTTCACTGCTTCGGCCACATCCTTCAGTTCAGAGTGCTCATATTCTACTTCTTTGTCTGGATTTCTAGCCTCAGAACCTTTCTAGTCCCTTCTAGGGCAGAGCAGGACCTTCTGAGGCCCCACATGACTCCTCAGTCTTTGGGAAACTGGAAGCATAATCTTAAGCTCATCTTGCTGGTCACTTCCTTCAGCTGTGTTGTGTGTTATGTGTCAGTGCTGAAAGGAATGATGATAAGACCTGATGAAGGTAGCTCAGATTCAGAGGACTCACTGAGATTCGTCCTTTAGGGGCCCAGCGGGATGGCTCAGTGGTCTAAAGCGCCTGATTGGGAAAGCTTGGGTGGCTTCAGGGACCGCGGTTCGATCCCTGGCACCACATGCTGCGCCAGCCCTGTCCTCGGGGTGGGCTGAGCTGGCCATAACAATGAGTGAATAAACAAACAAAGGTTCTGAAACAAGAAAAAAATAGATAAATAAAATAAAAAAGTCTTAAAAAATAATAAAAAAAAAGAGATTCGTCCTTTAGTGAGTCAAGAACCCCTGAAACACATTAGCTTTGTTTCTGGCTAGTGGGCGTGATCTCCTGTACAATCATTTTAGTAAAGGAGGACCATGTGCTTAGCCATGAATGCCATCACTATCTCTATTAACCTGCATCCTTTCCCTATCATCAGCTTCACACAGGGGTCAACAATTAGCATTCCAAGCAAGGGAGAAAGCAACAACCAGAGAGCCCACAGGTGAAGCTGCCATCAGCAACAGACCATAGCTGTCCCTTGGCCCGTTCATTACACTCCGTTTCTTGAAATGCTAGTTAGGCTACAAGCTATTTCTTCTCTGTGGCTCAAGGGCCAGTGGGGTGTCTCTACGAGGTTGCCAGTCTCATGCAGGGAAGTGGGGCCTAGGTTCAGCTTGCTTCAAGGCCTCTTGAACTTACACAAATCTTCTGTTAGACTGATTCTTGTTCCCTTTTTGGTTTTGGTTCAAGAGTGGAGGGTTGTTATAATAGCTTCTTTATGTGTAATTTTATTACTTTTAATAAGAAATAACAATAAGTTTCAAAACATGTTAGTAGGACAGCCACAATAACTAAGACAGCGCATATTGTTGTCTTCATTTCTACATTTCTTTCATATCTTGTACTCTGTAGTTGTTCAGAGTACAAGATACAGACATGATAACTTTTCTTTTTTTTTTTTTTTTTGCGGCACCACAAATTTATTTTGGAAAAAAATTACTTTCTTAGACAATAATAGAAACTCAATGTTAAATCAGATTGATCTTCGTAAGCCTTGAAGGCTACAGGCTGTGTAGAGTATCATGATTCCTGGTTAACTAGAAGTGCACTGTTGGGTGGGCTTTAGGAAGCTGGAAATGCACGTAGCCCAGGCGTGATGCAGGGAAGCAGCTCCCAGGCACTGTAACCAGCAGCAGCGTGACCCAGCCCCACCCAGGACACACCAAGACAGAAGCATCTCTGGGGCTTTTCATTGGAGGAAGTCTTCTGCTAACTTATTGAACTCATCTGCAAAATGCAGGTGCAGGTTGTGCTTGCCTTCTGATAGCAGATGCAACCGAGACCCTTTCATGTGCTTGTGTATGAAGTCGGCATGGAAACGTGGGACCAGAGGATTCTTCTCCCCATGCACAGTTAGCGTGGGGCACTGAACCAGGGGCAGCAGGTGCCGACAGATGTTACCATCTGGGAGATGCTTAAACTGCTGTATGCCATCCACCCACTTTTCACAGGTTTTGGCAAAGTAGTCATACCCAGATAGGGCTTCTAGAGGCTTCCTTGCTTTCTCACTCCATTTTGAAACATCTCGGACACCCTGATAGATCCTTTCGTCCTCCTCTGTAATGTAGGCGTTTGCTCCCCAGATGACCATCTTGTGGATATAGGATGGTACTTGGCAGCGGCGACGAGTGCGGTGACGCCTCCGTCGCTCCACCCCAGCAGGGAGATCTTCTTAAACCTCAGCTCCTCCATCAAGTCCGCTGCATCTTTTGCATCTCTTTCAAAAAAGTCCAGTGGGAAATCTCGATCTGGAGGCCTGGAATGTCCATATCCTCGGGGGTCCCAGGCAACCACCGTGAAGAGCTTTTTACTCAGGCTCTTAAACTGGGGTGCAAAGTCTGTCTCTCCACTTCCCAGCATCCCCGGCAGCAGCAGGACTGGGTGCTCGCCCTCTCCAGTTCGCTGGTAATGCAGGTGAACGCCTTTCACAGCCACTTTGCCAGAGCTCACTGAAGTGCCGAACGCAGCTGCTCGCCCTGCCCATGGAAGGTGGATACTGGGCTTCCGGAGCGAGGAGAGCAGCCGCAACCGCGGCTCTCCTCGACATCGTGCCGCGGTCGCCATTGTCGCCTGTCAGACCGTAGCCAGATTACGCGCATGCTTGGACCCTACACCTTGCACACTTCACGAAGCCCCCATGATAACTTTTCTAAACACTACTGGCACAATTATTTCTTCTCATTGAGCTAAGAAAAGTAGATGTATGCATAGTCCAATATTCCATAATAGCAGTGGGTCATCAGCAGAGCTGGCATTGTTGGAAACTGTTGACTTGAGCCTTTTACAGTTCAGCATACTTAATCTGGTTTTACGTTTTGTGCCTTGTGGTTATAATTTTCCGCTGGGTGGTTAAGGGCAAGTTAAAGCAAGACATGTATAAGAAAACATGTAACTTTTATATCTGACAAGGACAGTCAAATTCCCTTAGAATTTACCTTTAAACTGTGTACATCAGGTTGTAGATCATTTGTCAGTGTCAGCTATCTGGATGAGTCATTGCTTGACCAGTTTGCTCTTTGAGAAAGCCTGAGAGAATGTTTTCTCTCTAGATGACTCTTCTTAGGCACACTATACATTGTCAATCCCTTTCCTCTGTGGCCCCCAAATCTCCCTGAACAGAAAATTTGGGAAACCACTGAGCTATAGGATGTTACAGTATAGATTCTCTTATGTCCTGAGTCCTCACTGACCTTGAAGGGCTAGGGCCAAAATATTGGATATCCTTGTAGCCCTTCTTTTTCTCTAATTTTTTTGGTCTGCAAGCTTAAGTTGTTAACCTTACAGAAGAGAAGCTTAGTGATACTATTATTCTATAACATAGGTACTTGAGGTTAACATCACTGTCTTTCTGAATATCAAGTGCCTTAGACTTGACATGGAACTAGTATTTTGTATCCTTAATTGATATTCTAATAAATCCCTATAAAATGTGATAAAAATGGTCCCATATTTTTACATAGAAATTTAGAAATCTAAGCATATACAAAATTATAGCAAGTCAAGCCTATGGCATTTTTCCTTGTCTCTTATTCTCTTTTTTTTTGGTGGGGGGACCGGGGGTTCGAACTCATGACCTTGCGCTTCCCAAGCAGGCACTTATGCCACAGAGCTATCTCCCTAGCCCCTCCTTTTTAAAAACAAAGCTTTACTTGAGAGAGAGAGAGAGAGAGAGAGAGAGAGAGAAAGAGAGAGAGAGAAGCAATAATTGTAATGACATTAGAAGCAGCACACATCTAAAAGACCAGAATGACAGGCATTCCAAGCATGGTTTTGGTGTTACATATTGCTATTCTCAGTGTTAAAAACCTATTGGAGATTTAGACAATTAGGACTATTGTCTAATTCATCTTGTGCACAAAAGTGTATGGTTTTGCTCCTGCCATGTTTACTAACTTTTCTACTTGCTGTCTCTTCATTACTTAATCCTTAAATTCTTGATTTTCATTCAGCTGTGTTATACCTTTCAATTTTTACTTTTTCTTTTGAGTTCTTACACTAGGGAGACTATATGATACATGTAGGTCTGGTTTTATTTCACTTATGAGTATATGTTCAAGATACATCCATTTATATATGAAGGCTTCAAGTTCATCATTCTTTATAGCTGAGTCATACTCCATTGCATAAAAAAGTCACATCTTTTTCAACCATTTTTTCAGGTGATGGCAATTTTGCTAGTTTCCAAGATTTGGCTATCACAAATTGTGCTGCTGGTGATAGCAGCCTTAACATCTCAGGTGTGGCCTCTTTCTCTAGTTCTTCTTTCTAACGCTATCTGACTAGCAAGAAAAGAAACTAAACCACTAAGAAATACTCAGAGGTGTTTGGCTAGTATGATGGTAGGGTTGGATTGGGTTAGAAATGTTGAGTTAGGGAAAGAAATGATAATTTGTCTAATATATACAGGTTGGCTTCCAAGTATCTCAAGTATAACAGTTCTTCATCCCTTAATATATGTGGATGGGTCCCATGGTGACAGTGGGTGGTCAAAGCCATGGATAGTTCTGAATCCTATAATTTAATGTCTTTTCCATCTTAACTAAATGCTTTCACAAAGGGTAGTTGTAATTTTTATAATTTGAAGTGTGATGGTAAAACTAGAGTATATATCTTTGCAACTCTACAGATAGATTCAACTGACATGGAATTTTTTCTACCTTACTAAGGCAAGGGCTCTCACTTTTTCACATAAAGGAAGCCTATTGTTAAGTAAAATAATGGGAAATGGAAAACAACCTCTGTGATCTTGCAACAGTTGCTCTGATAACCAAGAAGGGATGTTAAGTCACTGACCAGTTGTGCTGGTTGATACATTGTGTCAACTTGAGAAGTTTAAACATTTAATTAAGTGACTCAACAGAGAGCCAGGATTCTTACTGTGTAAACATCCTCATCCCATACAAGAAAAGGGCATGGCCATTGTGTGAGTTCTACACCCCTAGCCCAAGGGTAGCTTGTGTATGAGCAGAGAGAGGCTGGCTAGAAGCCACAGCTGCTGCCCTTCCCTTTGCTCTTTGCAGTTTTCTGCTGCCATGAACTGCGGCTCTCTGCCATGTGCCACTCTGCCTGGGAGCCAGCCTAGTATAGACTAAAGCCTCCACAAACTGTGAGCTAAATAAACCTTTCTTGCCTTAATTTTGGGTGTCAGGTATCTTGCCCTAGCACCGAGTAAAAAGTAATTGAGACACCTGTGGATCTATTATAAAGTGTGGATCCCTGCACAAGGGGGTGATTCATGTGCTAGATAGGACAGAGGAGAAACAAGTGAGATTTCATGATTTAGTTCTGGAATTTTCCATTTAGCATTTTTGGACCTTGGAAGACAGTAGTAACTGCAATCTCAGAGAGGAATATGCAGAGAAAGGGACCACTATATTCTGAGACATCCTGCATGTGGCAGCTGGAAAGAAGTTTTGAAGATCAGGAGTGGTGGTGGCCAGAGTCACCAGATGTTGGTGGCTAAAAGAATGGGAATGGATGGGTTTAAGGATGGCACACAGGAAAAAGGAGAGGAGAAGCGAGGTTAGAGGAAGAGCAGCTGGAAAGAAGCTGGAAGGTGTGTTGGAGAGGTATGAGGTGAACAGAGGGACCTCACCGTCTCTCAGGAGTGAAACAGGGCCTCCATCACAAACAGACCCCAAAAGCTTGAGGCTTTCTGAAGAACTCAAATCCTCACTTAAGCAGGAGCCTGTCAAAGTTCATTTTGAGATTCTGTTTTGATGCAATGAATTTTCAGAGGGAAGGCAACATCAGCCTTAGATTTGATGGCATCTTTGGTTTGGGAACAGTAAATGCCCCTATGATCTTCCTTTGTGACTATTTTAAGTTTCAATCCAGACAATGGCACCAAGAGATACAGGCTAGCCCTGGCATCCTGCACTAGGAAAAAGAAGGTTGCCTGGAAGAACAAAACAAGAGTCTCCAGTAGCTGGCGGCTTTGGGTGAGGAAGAAGAAGCCTCCTGGAGATGGAGGCAGCTGAGTGCCCGCCTGGGCAGTGGCTGCAGGGTGAAATCGGGGCGGGGGATCCTAGGGAAGACAATAATCACAGTGAAAGAGAAAGCAATCCGAGGCACTTCAGGTGCAGCGCGTGGAAAGCGGCCATGATGGAAATCACTAGGGCAGGTGCCTGCAGCTCTGGCCAGCAGGGTCTCTCTGCTCATAGCTCCTAAGGTGTGGAGAGGGGACAGGCACTAGGATTATCAACCCTCTGGTGACCCTGCAACAGTCCACCCTTCCCTCAGGAGGCCAAGCTCTGGGGACGTTGGGATGCTGCTCCTCCTGGGCTGTCAGGAAAAGATAAGACCAGGAACGAACTATGCTGCATCTTCCTCTTAGCTCAGGGAGACATATGGAGGTCGTCTGGCAAGGGAAGCACGTCTCTTGCTGCAGTGAGTGAAGGCGCCTGGCTGTGAACGTGCTGCACATTTTCCTATCAGTGGGCACCAGCACCGGAGACTCTACTCCTGTCCAGACTGCACTGGCGTGAGCAGCCATCTGCCTGGGAGGACCAGAAACCAGGTCCCAGGCCTACTGGCTTCCCAGCTTGTGCCTCTTCACAAAGCAGAACCCAGCCACACAGCAACTTTTGTGCTTTTGTATTTTCCTCTCCTAAAAGGAGGATAGTAAAAATAGCACTCAAGTGGGGAATCACGATGGCACTGGAGAATAGGTGTGCGCACACACACACACACACCCACACCCTGAAAATTGAGCATCCTGTCAAGAAGCAATCGCAACATGTTTTGAAGATTACGGCCTAATCAAAATTACCCAGGTATTCTGCTTGGGAAGTGCTCCAGAGACAGGCAGGATGTTTGTGAGTGTGCTAGTAAAAAATACCTTTGGGGAAAGCCCCCACTGAATCTTAAACCTATTGTCAGTGAGGGGGAGGGGAGGGCCCTCTAAGTCATTCTTAGGCTTTGCCAAGGAATTCCACTGAATTCATTCTGTGGAGACAAGAATAAGTTAAATATACAGCCTCATTATCTATGTGATGTTAAAAAACGTTAAAAATCTAACATATTTTAATCAATGTGACACTTAACTTTTTGTGTTCTTAAGTCTAAAACTAGTAGAAGGAGATGTGCTTAGCTTGGGTCTTGAAGCATGTGGCACTGCACATAGCTCCTCATCCAGAATAAGACACCAACCACCTAACGGCAGCTGCTGTCAGAGGTGTCGTCCATAGTTGGGTCAATGGCAGACTAAAGTGTGTTAAAAATAAGCAAAAACAACAAACAAACAAAACAAAACAAAACAAAAACCCAAACAAATGAACTTTAATGACAGAAGCTGATTTCTATCTCTCCTCTGCCATGGGCTTCCTAGGGGCTCTGCTCCAAGATTCTTCCTTCAGGGACATATATAGGAGAAGCAGCTGCCATCTTGATCATTAGCTAATCTCCAAAGCAGAACTAAGGATAACTCTGGAGGTCTCACACGGGCCATCAAAGTTTCCGGCTTAGTGGTAGCATGTGTTGCTTCTGCTTCCCGCACACTGGCTGAAGCCGATCTCATGGCCCTACCTGGCCATCCGGACTCCAGAAGTACAATCTCATTACATGTCAAGAAGCGGGAAGCCGAAAGTGCTTTCTGAATAGCTGTGATGGTGATCACTGTTGCCTGCACAGCATATGTCTCTTCTTTTTCCTTCCCCAGAAATTTCTGGCTTTGATTAGTCATCTCTTTCTACCCCAAGCTGCTTTTGGTCAAAGTTCCAGGAAGGGACTTTGATGCTTTTAAACCAACAAAAAACATCTTGTGGTTGTGATTGGTTTGGAACAGGAGATACAAAGATATAGAAATAGAAGCTCCTAGAGCTTCTTGAAAAGTTTCTTCTCATTTTTCCAGAGTATTTCCTAAGAGAAACTCCCTCATATCTCTGGATCTGATTGAGAAAGGATGGAAATTCAGTTGCTCCTAGCAGCTACTTTTGGACTGAGGGAAGAAGCCAGTCACAAGGTGAAGGTGACAGACACTACGGATTGTAGAGTGGAGAATAGGTAATCCACTTTTTTTTTCTTTCCGATACCAGGGATCAAACTCAGGACCTTGTGCTTGCCAGGCAAGCACTTGTTCCACTGAGCTATCTCCCCAGCCCTAGAGTGGAGAATAGAAGGCCCATTCCTTGATAAAATGATTGGCTGCTGGGTCAGCAACCTAAAGGCTGCCTGCCTGTCTTGGGACCTCAAAATCTCAGAGTCAAAACAATGACCTTACTGTTTCAGCCATTTTGAATTGTTATTCTGTTACTTGTAACCCCAAGTGTATATATCTTGGTATCTCCTGTTAACTCGTTTTTTTGTGAATTTACATTATTTTATTTTTTAAAAATCATGTTTCTTTTACGTGATTTGTAGCCTCTGCCCCCAGTCTGGCTTCATTTTTCATACTTTACTGGCACCTTTTCTTCTTGTCACAACTCATTTGGAAATACCGTATGCATTTATTTCAAAGCCTGGTAGCTCCTCAGTTCCATCTTTGCTTCCTGACTTCCTGACCTCTAAACATGGCCCAATAAACTTTTACTGTTTCCCAGGTTTCTTTCCACTGCTAAGAGCATTTCTGGTCTGCCTTGACTGGCTGTCCCCATCCAATTCTAGCAGCAAGACTGCTTCTCAGGGATATTTTTGCGTTTGAAGTCAGGTCTTCTGTCTTGCTAAATTGTATCTTGCCTACACCCTGACTGAAACTAAAGTAGCCCACATAGTCCAATACTGTAAAATATAAAGGTCTGTGAAAGGCGCTCTCTGGCGTGTTGCATGCGCATGCGCATGCTTTCCCTGAGTGCAAGCTTTCTGATTTAATGACTTGCTTGCTTGAGTCCCAACTTGGGGATACACTACTGAGGCCTCAGTGAAGTGACAGAAAGCTGCCACAGAAAAATCTCATCCCATCCCATCCCTGAGCTTAAGCGTGACAGGAAATCCAATGCCTGTGGCATTAGTCTTGCATAGCAAAAGGCATCTGTCCCTGCACTGAGGTGGGCAGAGGTGCACTTTTTAGACCTATGTTTCAACGGGCCTATTTTAGGTGTATTCAATAGGCAGGAAGTTCATGCATTTTGTATTCTCCCAGCATCGCTCATTTACCACCGTAAGTGTGAGAGCTGTGCCAAGTTAACTTACCCTAGAGAGTTTGAGCAAGACAGGGACAAGGTAAAGCTATGAGTAATCTAGGAAAATAAATATTCTCGGAACTGTGTGGGAGTAGAGGGAATGCGCAGGGCATGTGGATTCTGAATTGGCCTTTTCTGAATTTTTAATACTTTCTAAAGCATACCATGGAAGACCTGCACCTTTTAGGTTTACTGTCCTTGTATCTGATGGGGGTGATTCCAGAGAAATTTTTGGCAGGTCCTGAGAAAATGTGAGATTGACAGTTGCTTTGGAGAATGAAAGGACGGCACGTGCCTGCTTCTTTTTCTTCTTTTCCTCTCCTTTAGCCCATTTTATCAAGTCATGAAGGCCTCACTAATACAATTGAGGCTTACAAATTATTACAGGAATCACTGTCTTAATGCACATCATTTAAAGAACAGAGGAGGAAAAGAAACAAGAGGCCAGGGATGGAAGAAGGAACAGAAGGCTGTTATCTTCCTGGTTTGGCTTCCTGTCATCCAGAAGGCCCACTTTCCGGCAAGGGGAAGGAGGAGGGGCCAAATTATGGTAATTAGGACCTTATGTGGCAGCTCATGATTTGCATTTCCTTCATTTCATTGTATCCCTTCGTGCTTGCTAGAAGACTAAATAACACACTTGTATGTTTGTACCAAAAGATTATTCTTGGGATTCAGAAAAGGAATGGCCATCAGGCTGCAGTGGGGTGAAAGCAGGTGGCTTGGCATAATATGTGACTTATTTCAGGGGAATTTAGAGATATTAGGAAAAAAAACATAAGATGTTAAGAATTTCCTTGTAGATCTGTTATTTACGGGCTAGCTCCCTATTTTGTGCAGTGGATTATCAAAACTGTTTTCTCTTTTGCCTCCTGTGTATTGTGTTTTGCCTTCAGAGAGACTCAGGTTGTAAGGAAGGCATACATTAAGATAGTTCGCATTCCTATCCACTGGAGGTCACAGTAATTTCCTTTATCACTTTGCAAATTATCTGTACCCAGGCTCTGGTCTTATCCATTGTGAGACAGGACTGGCAACTTCTCTTTGATGACAGAGATACTGATTCTCCTTAGCTGCCAATCAGTCATTGTGTAGGTCACCTTTACATTCACTTTATGTAAAACAAAGAGGAAAAAGAACTGCTTGTAGCGCTGGGCTATGGGACTAATTGGAAGTTCTTCTGCCTGTTTTAACAGAAGTGTAATTCCCAGCAGTTATTCTTGAGAAGAAACAATTAGAGGAATATTGGTTCCTGAATTTAATAGAATCACACGCATCACTAGCTGTGATGAACATTTGTTTTAAAAATGGGGGCTCACACTGACAGTCACCTTAATTCTACTTCTTTGCTATCAACACGAGCTCTGTAGCCCCAGCTTTTCTACAGTGCTCCTTGGGTGGCAAATTTGCACAGCCTCTAGTTCATTGCTTTTCTTGAAGGCCTGTGGCGACTTTGCCATGTCCTGCTTGTTATTCAAGTCAGTTGTAGCAGGAATACCAGTGCTATTCATCATGTGCCAATGGCGATGACACTAAGAAGCTTCCGGGCTGGGGTCATCTGGTCTACCCTTTCATTCTGTAAAAGAAATTAGTACTCACGTGACCTCCCCAGAATCTTTTGACTATTTAGAGCAGACTTGGGGAGAGACTGCAAAGGCTTTTTAGTGTACATGTTTTATTGAAGTCCGTTATGTATTACACTTCTGTAGTGTATGTAGAAAAAATGCAGGTCAGATATACAAATTCACTGAGTTTACAAAGGTGGAGCACCTGTCTTGCCAGCTTTTGGCTCAAGAAAGAGCCACTGGCTTTGTACCTCCTTCACACCCACCTCCCGCAAGGGTGATCTCAAAACGCTTTCTTTTTTTTTTTTTTTTTGTCTTTTTGAGACAGGGTCTCACTGCGCAGTTCAGGCTGGCCTTGAGCTCACTTTTGTAGCCCACGCTGGTCTCGAACTCACACTGATCCTCCTGCCTCAGCCTCCCGAGTGCTGGGATTACAGACGTGTGCTACCCCGCCCAGCTTTCAAAATGCTTTCTAACACTGTCATTTTTCTGGTGTTTAGTCTTTATATTAAGGGCTTAATAAGTGCTCTTTCTACCATCATAGTTTCTTTGGGCTTCACATTTTCCTAATAAAGAACAAAAAAGAGTTAATGAAACAGGGAAGGAGAATCCAATTTAATCTGCGGGTCTTATTTCCAACATATCCAAATAGGCAGCTCCCTAATCTTCTGCAGTCATACACAGGGCCCCTCTAGGTGGAAGTTAATCTGCTTAAAAACAAACAAACAAACAAACAAACAACCTAAAAGAAAACAAACTCATCTCCTGTCTGGGCAGCTGTAAGTGCAGGTCTACCTAGTTGCTGTTGGCCATTCTGATGACAGTTGTAATTCTATAAATGTGAGATCGAATCGTTCTTTAGAAAAATTTATTACCTTTTTGTGTCTACTATTGATTCTCACCCTGACATATTACTTTTTTTTTTTTTAATAATTTTTATTTTATTTATTTATTTCTTGTTTCCGAACCTTTGTTTGTTTATTCACTCATTTTTATGGCCGGCTCAGCCTGCCCCGATGGCAGGGCTGGCGCAGCATGTGGTGCCGGGGATCGAACCACGGTCCCTGAAGCCACCCAAGCTTTCCCAAGCAGGCGCTTTAGACCACTGAGCCATCCCGCCGGGCCGGGCCCTCACCCTGACATATTACTATTCTTGACAATATTGTTTTTTTTTTTTTTCATCACTGATGTCTTACTAAAACCAAAGGCAGAAATATCATTGGGTTGCTTTCAAAAATTCTCCACAGCAAATGGCCAGCTTTCCACATCTCCTCCCTTTCTCTATTATGAAATGCTAGCTGCTCTGTTTGTTTGCTTTCATATGTTTGTTTCAACATGCTTGCTTCATATTATAAATATTTCCCACCTCTCCTCTGTTTTCCCTACCCTCTTCCCAAGGAAGTACTATAAACCTCATGCTTTATTTACCACATAGCTGTACAGTGGTTATGACTGCATCATATAAATGCCAGCAAATAGCAGGATCAGATGCAGACCAATGGACAGCTCACGTATTTCTGTGACAGCTTTACCTATCAGTCACATGTCTGTCTGTATTGTCAGGTATTTCCTTATGCAATTTTCTTTCACTTACGTATTCATTTACATTTTAAAAAGAAAGGGGCTGGCCAAATAGCTCAGTGGATTAAAGCCTCTGCAAGCAGGTGCAGGGGTTGGGGGCCAGTCCCATCCCGGGGTGCTCTGAGACAGCAGTAGAGACTGGGCGTGGTGGCACAAGCCTGTAATCCCAGCTCTTGGGAGGCTGTAAACGGGCAGATCACTACAAGTCAGATCTAGTAGTGAGACCCTGAACACTCTGTAGACCCTTCCCTAAAATAAAAAAGAAAGCATTTTTATTTTAAAAGAGGAAGAAATATAGGCTGTCAATTTATACTACAGAATTTCCAAGTCTCTTTCTGTGCTGTACACATAATGGATTATAGGTCCTCAGACATGCTCGACTCTCACTGCCATATTCTGGGTTCTGCATAATTACCTTCATCCTAAGAATATCCCTCTTTCTTTCTTTCTTTCTTTTTTTTTTTTTTGGTGGAATTGGGGTTTGAGTTCATGACCTTGCACTTGCCAGGCAGGCACTTGTGCCATGGAGCTGTCTCCCTGGCCCCCTTCATCCTAAGAATAATTTTATCCCTACATACTCAGGAAAGTATGTCAGCATGAAGTGAGAATAATATTAGGTGGATAACCTTGAGTGCTTTATAACATTAAAAAAACAAAGAAGGTGCTTTTCAACTTCACTATTCTGACATAAATAATTCAAATCATTATTTAAACCACTTGTATATTTCATAGCTGATAACCACAAAATTGGTGTAGTCCACAGAAAAGTGGAGAATTCACTTAATTGGCTTAATTTTATAGTTTTCATGTTTTTTTTCTTTTTCTGTCTTTTTGAGACAGGGTCTCGCTATGCAGTTCAGGCTGGCCTTGAGCTCACTTTTGTAGCTCAGGCTGGTCTCGAACTCGCACTGATCCTCCTGCCTCAGCCTCCCGAGTGCTAGGATTACAGGCATGAGCCACTATTGTTCGGCTAGTTTTCATGTTTTGAATGATGGGAAGCTACAGTTACTTTCATGACAGCAGGCTTTCTAATGATTGCCTAATTATTACTATTTTTTAAAAGATTTCTCACTGTATGTATTTGTTCAAAAAGACTTTGTTTGGCCTTAATTTTCTTTCTTCCTTTCTTTTTTTAAAGTATTTTTTTTTAAAGAATTTATTTTATTTTATTTTTTTCTTGTTTCAGAACTTCTGTTTGTTTGTTTATTTATTTTTATGGCCAGCTCAACCTGCCCTGAGGGCAGGGCTGGTGCAGTATGTGGTGCCAGGGATTGAACCGCGGTCCCCACAGCTGCCCAAGCTTTCCTAAGCAGGCGCTTTAGACCACTGAGCCATCTTGCCGGGCCTTTTTAAGTACTTTTAATAAGAAATTACAATGTGAGAGTTTCAAAACATGTTAGTAATACATTCCCAATAATTGATACAATGCATATTGTTGTCCTTGTTTATTTATACAGAGCCCAGGGTGTAGACATGATAAATTTTCTAATGGTTATTAGTACAATAGATTGCTTCCTTTTGATCTAGAGAAGATAGTTGTATACATAGTCAAATGTTCCATAATTGCAGTGGGTTACTGGCAAAACCGGCAATGTTGGAAGCTGTTGATTAGAGCCTTTTATAGCTCAGCATACTAAACTACCTTTATGTTTTATACGTTGTGTTTAAAATTTCTGCTGGATGGTTAAGGACAAGTTAAAGCAAGACCTACATAACAAAACATGCAGTTTTTGTATCTTCCAAAGTGAGTTAAATCCCCTCAGGATTTACTTTGGAACCATGTACAGTGCTTTGTAGAACTGTTGTCGGTGTGAGCCATCTGGATGGCCATTGCTTGACCTACCTATTTATTTATTTATTTTTTTTTTTTTTTGTCTTTTTGAGACAGGGTCTCGCTATGCAGCTCAGGCTAGCCTTGAGCTCACTTTCATAGCCCAGGCTGGTCTCGAACTTGCACCAATCCTCCTGGCTCAGCCTCCCAAGTGCTGGGATTACAGGCGTGAGCCACCATGCCCGGCTTGACCTACCTATTTATATCAAAGCAAATTTTTTTAAAAAAATGCACTAAAAGATGTGGCTGTAGGATTAGGAGTAGAGCTATTTAAATCTTTCTGGGATCTGAGGAGCACCTCATTTTTCTACTCTATGAGTTACTGCATATGGGAAAACAATAGATCTTCCATGTGTAGTAGGTAAAAGGGTAAGGCAAGTGGTTACAAGTACAAGAACAGAGTCCCCGCGAGGCCCTCTGAGGCCATTTCATGCAGTCATGTACTTTCTTCCCTAGGGCAACAGACTTTGAGCTTTGAGGGACTATAAGAGCTGGCAGTGAGAAAGTCCTTTAGTCACGGATAATACCATGCCAGGATGAACGAAAATAAGTAGCTGTGATGGAGCTAATTAATTCAACGGTACCAGGGTTTGGACTCACAGAGAATTTTAGCAGTTTTTGATTCAGGTGGCAGAGAGACATATTATAGCTTCTAGGCCAGAGGCTGGCCAGAAGGACATATGTGCTTAGGATTTTTGTTTTCATTTCTATCGACCATCAACAGTCTCCCTAAGGATGACGACGAGGTGGGGAGGCACAGGCTTCCTTCCATTCTCCTCCCAGGGCATCTTTCTGAGTGTCTTCCTATTGGTTGATTGTGGACAGCAATTGCTGCCCTTAGTGAGTGAGGGAGAGAATAAAAATGAGGTGGGAAAGAGCAGGAAAGGCACCGAGGGAGAGAACCTGCACCTTTGACTTGGAGTAAGGATGTGATGCTTTTCTTCCAGAACTGATACTGAAGTTTTGCTACTCTGGATTTCTGAAAGATTCAGTGTCTCCTGAAAGCCCATGGAGAGTTTGGGAATAAGACATCCTGGTAGGCATCCAGGTTCCTGGGAGCATAGTATCTCAAGGAAGGGAAGCCTAAAGTCATCCCACAGACATGTTAAGGCACTCTGAAGAGACCATTAGACCCAGGGGTCCTAGTTGATAAGACTTCATTGTTTATTTTCCCCTCAGCACTTTCTACTGAACTACATCTTCAGCCGGAGAAGTTGAGCATTCCAAGAGTGGTAAAGCGTCAGCAGTTTCAGCCGCTCTTGCAAAGATTCAAAGAAACAAGGAGGTAGGAAGACTCTTGAAGCACTGAGATGAGATGGTTATAAGCTAAAAATATTCAGCGGCCTGCAATGTTAAAAGAGATTCAGCTGGTAGGTAGGGCATTACTCCCCGTCCCAGCACCCCAGGAGCCCTTTCTCTACACTTAAGTCCATGATTAAGCTTTTTAATTATGTCAGAATTAGCTCTGTCAATAGAAGTGATGCCCACAGGCTCAGTTTCCAGCATTTTGAATCTTCCTCTGTACTTTAGTGTTTGTTTTGTGAGCAGTGAGAAAGTTTTCCTGAAGCCTGGGCCAATGTCAAATTCCCCCAACCTCAAGACGGAGCATACAGTGATACCTGCTTGGTACTGGAGAGAAAGCATCTCAGAAAACAGTTCTGATTACATCAACAAGAAGTATGAAGGAAAAGGAAGCAGACTGTAAAAACGATACCAGAACCTTAGTCATAGGAACATAAAGAGTGGGCACACCTTCCAGAAAGTTTACGGTGTTCCATCTGTGATTTCTATTATGGTAACAGCATGGAGAAAGACCAGACGATTTAATAACATGAGCGTGCATTTAAATAATTCATTAAAGGTATAAAACAAATTGCCTTTATTTATCTTATCTTGTTTGATCTCCTTTCTTGCTTGATCTAGAAAACAGAAAAGTATGAGTGAGACACCTGTATGTTCATTTCGTATTAGGAACATGGACCTTGAAAATCTTACACAATTTGTCTATAGTTGCAAAAGCCAAGAAACTTGATCCTCTGGCAACTGGTCAGGTGTAAATTTCAGAGTCCTAGGATGTTCAGCTTTCTCCTATTTTTCAGGAGGGGAGATTCACGACCTTGCACTTGCCAGGCAGGCACTTGTGCCACGGAGCTATCTCCCCAGCCCCCTAAGAAGGGGAGATTCTAGAAGATAGGTTTTGGCATTCTTAATTACTCTCAAAGAGTAATTAAGATTCCTCCAGCCTGCTGCAGGCCCCAGGGCTGCAAAGCAAAACAGGATGAAGTGTGCTCAGAGGTGATTTGTAATGTGCTGGTGGGGACGGGGAAGGTGGGAGGGAGAGGCTGGAGGCATTTAAGCAGTGTCTTTGGCCACTGGTTGTCCTTCCAGCTTCAGGAGGGTACACTGTCTGCGAGTGTGGGACAGGCACAGTGACTGCCTCGCTATTCAGTTCTCCCCGGTTCCCCTGTGCTTCCTGCGGTGTGACTATCTTGCGGTGTTGCGTGTTTCAGAGTTTAAATGTTTTATTTAATTTAAAGGAAACGCAGTTCATAAATGCGAGAAGGGTGCTCAACCAAGAAGCAGCAATTACTTCTAACACAGTGAAAAGAAAGCTTGCTGTGCTAGACTCAGAGAATGGCCATGTCTTCCAGGGCAGGGTTTCAGGTAGAATCTCAGCTGCCCACAATGTGTGCTTTGCCTACTGAATCCAGGCCACAAATCCCCCATCAATGGAGTGTTGCTGAGGCGTGAAAGAAAGAATGAATGAAAGAAAGCCCAGAGAGGGATGGAGGAAGTGGCTGATCGGGTTGGGAGCACACTCTGCTCCGGCTGACCATGGTCACATGTTCTCTGCTTGCCACAGTGTCTCACAGCTCTTCAGAGGGAGGTGAGGAGAAGACGGCGCTATCTTCACTGAAAAAAAGGAGTCATGGCGCTGACTGGGCTTGGTCACGGAACGAGCATGAGCCCCCACTCCCTTTATCTCCTCACACTCGTGTAATTAACTTAAGCATAGACTCGCCACAGCACACTTTCTTTAGCGTGCAAGAGAGAAAGTGCCAGAAAAAGGCACTTATGCTCCGACTGGATGAAGCCATGCAGTAGGGAGGGAAGACAGGGCACGCAACGGCGTGAGCGGAGAATGAGCTAAGTCTAGTGGCATCAGTCCGAGCTGCAGGAGGCTGGCAGGGTTTGGGATGCTACCTGGCTCAGGCCTTCTGGAGCACAGCTGGAATGGCCCACACTGTTCCTTGATGCACACGGGCTGAGCTTTCCTCAGTCCTGTGTAGGCGACTCTGCTCTGCCTATTAGCCTATAAATGAGTTGATCCACATTGCACATTAGAAGTGGTAAGAATAGAACAAGGAAATCTTCCAGGAATCCTTTTCATAAAGGATACCCGCTTCTCCCCATGCGCAGCATGAAATGATTTTATTGGGCCCAGCGGGATGGCTCAGTGGTCTAAAGCGCCTGCTTGGTAAAGCTTGGACGGATTCAGGGACCGCGGTTCGACCCCCGGCACCACATGCTGGGCCAGCCCTGCCCTCGGGGCGGGCTGAGCCGGCCATAAATATGAGTGAATAAACAAACAAAGGTTCTGAAACGAGAAAATAAATAAATAAATAAATAAAATTAAAAAAAGAAAAAAAAAGAAAAAAAAAAAGAAATGATTTTATTCTTCCTGTGGTACTACAGGCAACCCGAGGAAGGCTCACCCAGGAGAGGCTGCGTTCACAGGGCTGGAAGTCAGCGAGGAAAAGTTTAAGGAAGACAAGCAATGTGGACTGTGCCCCTCACCCCAGTTCATTTGTTGAAGACCTAACCCGCAAGGAGATGCTACGGGGAGACGGAGACTTTGGGGCTTAAGGTCCTGAGAGGAGAGACTGCAGGCAAGGAGTAATGCTTATAAACGAGGCTCCAGCGAGGCCCTCACCCTCATGCCGATGCAGACACAGCGAGGTGATGTCTCCCGTGAATCTGAATGGCCCTCACTGGGCGCTGACTCTGCTGTGCCTTAATCTTGAACCGCCCGGTCTCCAGAGTGAGAGAAGTGAATTTCCGTTCTGTGTGCGCAGCTCAGGCAGGGCTGCTCGGCTACAGCAGCCTGAGCCTGGACGATCACCGTCCCAAGCGTATCATTTTCCTCCTTCCTGAGGCTCTAGGACGCTGACTGTGTTGGGGATGAGTGAACCAGAGCGTCCAGCCTCACATCTGCCGCCCTCCCGAGCTGCCCCAAGGACCCCAGAAGCAATGCCAGCTTTTCCTGTCCCCAAGGCAGAGTGCATAAGCTGGACAATGCGGGTCTGCAGCGATGGTGCTGCGTTGTTCTAAGTGATTCCAAGGGTGACGGTGAGCACAGGTCCTTTCAGCAGTGGAAGAGTATCTGTGGCAGTGCCCAGCGGTGAAAACACTCAAGAAGGAAAGAACACAAGGGTGAACGGCTTGCGATATGAAAGACATGAGGTAGTAACTTCGCATCATCTACAAGCCAAGATATACACAGGGAATTTTCTAAAACCGTTTTGTCTTTAGCCATTAGGGAAATGCAGATCAAAACTATACTGAGCATCCATCTCACGCTAGTCAGAATGGCTCTCATCAAGAAAATAAAAACAGTAAATGCAGACAAAGATGTGGGAGAAAGGAACTCTTCCATGCTGTTGGTGGGAATATAAATTAGTGCAGCTTGTCGGGAAATCAGTAAGGAGATTCCTCAAAAAGTAACCTTTTTTAATAGCTGGTACTCCATTGTGCAAAAATATCACATCTTTTTTATCCATTTCTCAGTTGATGGCCTTTTGAGTTGTGTCTAAGATTTAGCTATGGCAAATTGTGCTGCTATAAACCTGGGTGCATACATATTGCTGTGATATGATGTTTTTAGTTCTTTTGGAAAAATACCCAGGAGGAGAATAGCTGGCTTGAATGGGATTGTACCAGCTTGCATGCGTTACCAGCTGACTACTTCTTCTTCTTCTCCTTCTTCTTCTTCTTCTTCTTCTCCTTCTTCTTCTTCTTCTCTCTCTCTCTCTCTTTTTTTTTTGCGGTACTGGGGATTGAACTCAGGACTTTGTGCTTGCCAGGCAGTCACTTATTCTACTGCGCTATCTCTCCAGCCCATGGGCTGACTTCTTGATGATAGTCATTCTTTTTGTTGCAAGAAGAAATATCAGCACTGTTTTAATTTGAATCTCCTGAAGGACCTATGATGTTGAACTTTTTCTTTTTAAATGTATGTATTTATATCGCTAATTTCTATTGGCCTATTGAAAGAGCAGTTAATGCTTAAATGCTTTTCTTTTTAAATTTCTTATAATCTGCTTCCTCTTAGTCCAAAGAGAAGTATATTCTTTCCTTTTTTTTTTTTT
>PVJA010018146.1:0-40459 GCA_004027025.1 Myocastor coypus | reverse complement strand
TTGTCTTTTTGAGACAGGGTCTCACTATGCAGTTGAGGCTGGTCCTGAGCTCACTGTTGAAGCCCAGGCTGGTCTCGAACTCGCACCGATCCTCCTGCCTCAGCCTCCCGAGTGCTGGGATTACAGGCGTGAGCCACCACGCCCGGCTCTAAGGAAAACTTCTAACAAAGAGACAAATAGAACGAAATATAGGTTGTTTCATATGTACAAGGTAGTGTAGTGAATCCTTGACCTACCCTTACATGTATAGTCATTACATTAACCCTCCACAAGGATCCTACTGCTATACTATTGTCCAAGTGAGAAGGGCAGAGGCCCAATGTGCAAGAAACCTGAGGCTCTAACTAATCATGTAGAAGACTGCTGAATTAGTACTAGTGCTAGACTGCGATATGAATGTGAAATAAACTTACTGAATAGTATAAGTTAGAAAGTCAATGGTATCTGTAAGCAATACAGTTAATTCTTTGTCTCCACCAGCCTCACAGACAACATGTCTCCATGGATAAAGATTTCCATTACACATAGCCATCCTCTAGTAGTGGGAACAGACAGGGAGCAGAGAGACTCAGAACCTCTTAGGGGTTCATGGAAGGATTTACAGTCTCTTACAATCAAGCCCAAACCTTCTGTAATCACTCCTCTTCTTGACCTCAGGTGGCAAGTACCTTATCCACCCCTGAGGAAACAAACCTTTGCATTTAAGTTTTTAGAGCCAGTATACCATGTGATCAGAAATGTGCAATTAAGAAAGTGAATCTCCTGACACCACCAAAAAAAGAAAAAAGAAACAAAAAAAAGTGAGCCTGGCAGCAGAATGTTGAATGTGCTGGTAACACAGGAGTAAGATGGCAGAGTGCTAAGGGCATGCAGATATAAAGGTGCTCTGGAGGAAAGGTTTTCCCCAGTCGCCAAGTTCAAAAGCTGATCCCTCTCTTCATAGGTGCCTAGTAGAGTCAGTTCACCTGTATCCTCGTGTGTGTGTGTGTGTGTGTGTGTGTGTGTGTGTGTGTGTGTGTGTGTGTGTTTGTGTAATAAACTACAAGAGGTGCCGGGCTTGGTCAATGTGTTGATTATATCAGATACAGGAATGTTTATGGACAAGAACACTACACATCATTTGGGTAAAAACAAGGAACAGGCAGCCTCTAAAAGAGCCGAAGAAAATGGTTTAGTCATTTATTGAAAAGCCTGCCCTCTTCCCTCTGATGAGTTGCAGTAGACCCAACTCACTAGGCCCTTCCTTGATTCCAGCAGAGCGCTCCTCATGCCTCTGGTTGAAGTCTAGACTTCAAGCACATCCAACGAAGTATCTCTTCTCTTGTTGGATGTCCCAACTCCAGCTCTGCACTTGTCTTTCTCAGGTGTGAATTAGGCGCCATTTCTCTGTATCTCTGCAGCAAACATTCCACAGCTTCCAGTCACCTTCCAAAAGTCTCCCTCACAAGGCTGAAGGTCAGTGTGGTTGTAGTCCTCCCATCTTTGAAGCACAGCAAGAGTTTTTCCAAAAATTTCCTTGAAAGTCCTCTCCCCACCTGACACCCTGTCCTCTTCTGATGACCTCATTCTAATTGAGGGAACCAGGGTCTTGGAAACAGAACTTGAATGCTTCTGTTACAGTTTTGGCCTAGGGCCATCTGCCTCCTGCCCACCTGGGCATCTGTATCTATGGTATTCACACCTCAGCTGAAACTGAGGTAGAAAAGTTTGATTCTAATCAACTGTCACATATATGACATCCTTGTAAAGTTAGACAAATATGATTTTTACAAAATCATATTTGCATCATCCCCCCAAAATTTTAGTGATTTTTAAAAATCAAATACACTGTTACTAAATATTCTTGTTTCTTCAGCTCAGACCTATCAATATACTAACAATCAGTGTAATTTTTCTCTTGCCAATCTTTTAGGCAAAAATCAGCTTTCTTTTCTTTCTTTTTTTTTTTTTAGACACAGGTTCTTGCTTTGTAATTCAGGTTGGCCTTGAACTTACTACATAGCCCAGGGTGGCCTTGAACCAATGGCAACCCTCCTCCTGCCTCAGTCTTCTTGAATGCTGGGATCACAGGCTTGTGCTACCACACCTGGCAATGATCACTTTTCCTTGTGGAGGTGACACATTCATTCCTAAGGGATCCCCGAGATTGTAGAGATGAACATAGTGTCTTGTTTTGTCTGTATGTTTTGTTGTTCTTTTGTTTTGTTTGCATTTTGCACTACGACCAAATTAATCTACATAGAGGAAAAACTCATGGGAAGCCAAGCTCTGAGAAGAAAGACAATTCTCATTTAACCTTTCTGAACAATCTGCAGTGCCAAAACTACTTGTGTAGCTTTATTTACCAGTGGAGTGTTTACAATATATTTTGTAGTATATTCACAAAAGTAATACCTATAAGGTTGTTCTAATTATAGGAGAAAATATTTATTTCTAAATATTTGTTTCTTGGCAGTTTTTACATAGTCCACTTTGTAAAACAGAATCTATATTACTTTGATAACTAGAAGATATTATCTAAATATGGGTATGTTTACATATAACACATATTAAACAAATAAGTGGGATTGAAAATTCAAATGGTCTTTACAGTACCATCCAATAAGAATTATGCTATTGAACACATATAATTTTAAGTTTTCTATTAGCCACATTAAAAGTACAAAACAAATTTAGCTTAGTAACATTGGTTTTTACTCAGTGTGTCCAAAAATTATCATTTTAACATGTAGTAAATATGAGATTCTTGATGAAATATTTTGTATATGTTTTTCTTACTGAATCTTTAAAATTTGTTGTGTATATTACACTTGTGGAACATCTAGATTCAGACTAGCAGCACTTCAAATTCTCAGAAATTTCACTGACAATCTCCTTGTAATAAATGAATGCAGAAGATATTCTTATTAAGCCTTGATTCAACATGGTCTCGTTCTTGTATATTTATTAAACTTCAGGAAAATATATTTTTTGCAGAAAGCAATGAACTCATTTATTTGAATAGAGCATTCTTGTATCCATCACCCTACAGAAGTTATATTTATAAACAGAGCTTCTCATTCACTTTGATGATTTGTTAAGTCCCAATCAGTGTCTATATAAGCAATAACCTGCATCTCAAAAGCCTGAGTAAACCCCTACAGAGAATACATTCATTCACATCATCAACGGAAGCATTGAGTCCACCGCTCTCCAATATTTATTGGTACTTATCTCTTGAAGCAACACCTTCAAATCAATAGTTCTCTTCTATTTTTAATGTTCTTCTGCCATTAATCTGTTCTTATGTCCATTCTTCTTGCTCAACTGAGATTTGTGCAAAGAACTTAGTGTTTCTCTAGGGGTTTTGTTCCCTGTAGAAGCAGACTTTGTTTTGTTTAGGGTATAAATCATGTCTGGACTTACAGGTTGGCAGTATAACTCATTTTCCGACAAACGTGAGATTAATTTTTAGGACTGCTGCATGAACAAGAAAATTTGAGCCATATGTATTTTCTTTCTTTATAATTTTCATGATGTTTTCCAATATTTTTTTCATTGTAATGAGAAAAAAAGATAAAATAGTAATGGAATAGTTTGAAAACAGGTTATTAGGACAGTTACAATAATTAATACATTGCATATTGTTGTCTTCATATTATTCAGAGGACAAGATACAGACATGATATCTTGCCTAAACAATATTAATACAAACATTTCTTCTCATTGACTTAAGAGAAACTAGCTTATCATGTAAAAAAAGTAACATTAATCTGTCACTTTAGCTTTTGTTATATGTATGTGTCAATAGTGTTAAGGTTCTTAGTATCATTGTGCAACCCATCATGACTCTATACATTTCATGCATCTTAGAGAAAGAAGTAATTTCTCATTTCATGTATTCAGATCCATTTGTTGTCAAGACTCAGAAATCGCTGGACTGGGAATTTAAAATTATGTCATAGGCTCATAATGAACCTTGTGTCCAATGGAGGCAGACAAGCTGTCTTCTCATCATTACGAGGTTATAGAATGTGTTGTTGCTTTTCACAATACTTCTCAGGTCTCAAATCACTTTGCACAAGGGGCAGCTTGGTCACTGAGGCCCCTACAATTTCTCATGTAACATTAGAAGTTTGCACACTTTATAGATGTAAGGCCCATTTGATCCAGAAAAAAAGCAGAGAACATGCATCTAGTTTCAAAAGTTCACATCATTCAGTGAAACTAAATGTTGATACTACCCATTCCAAGGGACCTGATAAATGTTTCCTATGTACTACAGGGCAAAAATTTACATCTTATTAGGCGTCTTCATTAAACAATGTTGGATTGTAACTTTTCTCTTTTTTTCTTTTTTATTACTTTTAATAAGAAATTATAATGTGACAGTTTCAAAAATATCTTAATAGAGCATTCACAATAATTGATACAATGCATATTGTTGTCCTCATTATAGTTATACAGGGCACAGGGTGTAGACATTATAAATTTTCTAATGGTTATTGGTACAATAGATTTCTTCTCTTTGATCTAAGAGAAGGTAGTTGTATACATAGTCAAATGTTCCATAATTGCAGTGTGCTACTGGAGAAACTGGCAATATTGGAAGCTGTTGATTTGAGCCTTTTACACCTCAGCATACTAAACTACCCTTAAGTTTTATGTGTCATGTTTAAGCTTTTCTGCTGGGTGGTCAAGGGCAAGTTAAAGCAAGACCAGTATAACAAAACATGTATTTTTTGTACCTCTCAAGGTCAGTCAAATCCCCTCAGGATTAATTTAAAACCATGTACAGCGCTTTGTAGAACTGTTATCAGTGTCAACTTCCTGGATGAGTCACAGCCATTGCTTGACCAGTTTGCTCTCTATGAAAGCTGGAGAGAATGTTTTCTCTCCAGGTGACTCTCCTTAGGCACACTATTTACCTTCAGTCCCTTTCCTCTATGGTCCTTTAATCTCCTTGAGCAGAAAATTTGGGAAACCACTGACTTATAGGATATTACAGCACAGGTTCTGTTCTGTCCTGAGTCCTCACTGACCTTGAAGGGCCAGGGCCAAAATATTGGCAATTCTTATAGCCTTTTTCTTATTTCTCTAATTTTTGGTCTGTAAACTTACATTCTTAGCCCTCCAGAAGAAAAGCTTAGTGATACTATTAGTCTAAAACATGGGTGCTTCAATGATTTATGGAAAATACCAATTCCAAGTTAAGTCTAAGATATTTGATATTCTGGATTGTAACTCTTCTAAGAAGTGATATTTACTGCGAGGAAACTCACTGGCCAGCTAAGTAATATTCTTATTTTTGACATGCTAGTGATTAAATAACAGATATTAAAACCATATGAATTTTTGACTGCAGCTGTTGACCTCAATTTTACAACCCCATGAAATTGTTTTTTTGCTTTCTAGAGGTACTTTATTTTGAACAACTTTTTATTTTGAAACATTTTAAACCTAATAGATAAGTTTCTAGACTTATATGACAAGGGGTGAATGCCCTGTATTTAAATCTAAATAATTAACATTCTGCCACATTTGCTTTCCCTCTGTCCCAAGAGATACACATTTTTAAATTGAGGTGAAATTTACAAAATGTAAAATTAACTATTTTCCGTGGGTAATTCAACGGTATTTAGTACACTCACAATATTGTGTGATCACCACCTTATCCTAGTTCCAAAACATCTTAATTAACCCAAAGTAAAACTCTGTGTTACTTTGACAATCAATCCCTACTTACCCTCCCTCTAACCCCAACAACTACCAATCTGTTGTCTACATCCATGAATTTATTTAACTCTTCTGGGCATTTCATATAAATATAATCATGCAATATGGGATTTTTGGGTCTGACTTCTTAAATTTTTCTCAGTGTTCATCTATGATGTAGTTTGTACTGTGGTTTTTTTCCAGGGATATGTCAGCTGTAAGCTGAGTGTGATGAGAACTCCACTACTTACATTCCTTTGCTTCCAATTTTTACCTCTCCAAACAAGCTGAAGAAGATTTCATGATCTTTTATATTCTGTAGTGCCTTTTAAACAAAGTACGTCTTTGGGGAAAAGGTGGGTGTTTGCTTGTAGAGTATTGTATCTGGTGACATGCCATATCTTCTTCATTGTTTTAAGTGAGCACAAAGAAGAAAATATCCAAAGATAACCACATTGATTAGCTATATTACCTGGATATGTTATTTACACTCTTTTGGCTCTAGTTTCTCTATCTAAAGAATGACCAGACTGGATTCAAGTTCAAGCCTTTATAGCCATTGTAATGAAAATTGCGTGATTCAGTTCTCCAGACAGCCTATCTTAAGCTTTTCTGAAATCTGTTATTCCAAAGAGCTACTTTTCCTCTGTGGTTTACTAGAACAAAACTGATACTGATGAAACACTGAGTGTGTGACCCTAGAAGTTACAAACTAGCTCAGATAAGTTTACAATTCGATTGGTGCTAAATGAGCTAAGCATGTGACAACAGCGAGAGTCAAAACCAAAAGACAAAGCTTGTAAGATGAGATAAAACACTCAACATTGAATCACATATATATCCTGCAAGTAAACGGGTAAAAAGGTCAACGAGAAGTATCATGCTGCCCTACTTTTCACGAATCACTGCCTTCTTTGACTTGGTCAATTGTCTGCAAGTCAAATGGCTACAGAATGCTTCTAGAGAACAAGTAGCAGTTTAAGATTAAAAGATATTATCTGGTACACAAGACAGGACGTTCTCTCTTAATTTTATTTATAGCATCTTATTTGTCTTTGTTCCAACATTTTATTACAATTTTTTTCGAGCACAGCAAATTTCTTTATGAGTAGAATATATTTATTGGGGGAAAAAGCTCTTGTCTGAGAGAGGGACAGGAGGGGGGCCTGACCGAGTTGTCCCTGGGAAGCTGTCTCTTCCAGGGACTTTTATAGAGGAAAACCATGTGGCGAGGTGGGCCTAAGGTTGTAGAGAACATGGGAACTTGCTTACATAGGCATGAAGTGGGACAAAAACATGGTCAACCGGTGAGATTACAAGCACCATTGCTCAGTTAAAATTGACTAAATCCAGGACCAAATGGAGAAGCAAGTCACGTACTAAGTGAGACACAACAAAATTGAATGAATTTTACAGGGAACATTCATTTCCTGGACTATTTCCTAGATTCTACCATCAACATTTTACTATACTTGCTTTATATTTTTTTTTTTGAGACAGGGTCTCACTGTGCAGTTCAGGCTGGCCTTGAGCTCATTTTTGTAACCCAGGTTGGTCTTGAACTCACACTGATCCTCCCGCCTCAGCCTCCCAAGTGCTGGGATTGTAGGCGTGCGCCACCACTGCTTTATACATATTTATCTATGCTTCTATTCATCCACTGAGCTACTACTGAGCTACTGATTTTTAAAAGAATTTCAAATTGCAGGCATCAGAGTCTATATTATTAATTAGAACTTGATAGAGTTTACTGACTTTTCCTTTGTAAAATCAGCATACAAGTAGTCACACAAATCTGTGTTTTTATTTATTGTTTTTATTTGCAGGAGGAGTTGAAACAAATTTTGTGTTTTTCTTTTTTCCTTAAACATCAATCATTCAAGTAAAACCAACTTAACTATGGAAATGTAGCAAAGTAAGGAGAAGGCACAGCAACCCAAGAAGCAAAGGTTGGAGGAAGAGGAGGGACAGAACACATGCACAGAGGGCACGTGGCTCTCCTGCTCAGGACAGCCTCCTCAGAGGGGAGCACCAGGACCCACTGGAAGAGGATGTTCCCCCAAGTATCTGAGAAGGTTTCAACTTGAAGCATGAGATTACCAAAAATCCCCATAACCCCAAGAGCCACCCAGCCATAACCACCTTTTTTAATTGATCATAGATGTTTCTTTCATTTTATAAAAAGATTAGCTGAGGCAGGAGGATCACTGTGAGTTCTAGACCAGCCTGGGCTACAAAAGTGAGCTCAAGGCCAGCCTAAACTGCATAGCATGACCTTTCTCAAAAAGATAGCAACAACAAAAGATTAATTAAAAATACTGAAAAATTATTTTCTCACTTTACATTTGTAAAGATAATAGAATTCAGAAGTATCTTAAAAAACCAACCAGAAACTTCCCTCCTGTTTCCACCCCATGGCTGGGCATCAGCAGCACTAGAAATTTTGGGACATTGAAGTTACTGGTGGAGAAGGGGAAACTCAGCCCAGGAGAAAGCAGAAAATGCAGGAGCAGGTGCCTGGGAAGTGGTTAGGAGCAGCTCCATGCGACACATGGCTGCTCAGAAAAGGGGAACACAAGGTGGCTGGAAGGCCGTAGAGTCCTCCTTGACATACAAAACTGGATCTTTACCAAGATCCAAGCAGTTTGGTCCCAAACTGAGGCAATGTTTATTCACATGCTTCGCTTTTTTTCTCTTTTAAGAATCAAAGCTGCCCAAATTAAATCTTGCTACTCTTATTACATATGCCAAAATTAAAAGCAAAAAAGGGGGTCTTTTTAAAATCAGGTAAGGGGAAAAGAGACTGAAAATTATCGAATTAGGCCTCTTACCTCCAAATGAAATGAAAATTAAAAATGAAACTTGGTTTCTAATAGCAAACAAACCAAAATCAAGCACTGCTCTCCCTCCCCTCCCCTAGCCCCATCCACCAACAACAAATGAGAGACGCAGCTAGAGCCCAACATGTCATGTTATGCCAAGAGCTGGGCCTGACCCCGGGCTCAGTGGTGGCCTCCCCTGTCCAGTAGGCAACAGAACCAGGGACACTTTTCACTGTAGTAGTGTTCTACGTGGCTGGTGGGGGTGGGGTGGGATGTTCATAATCTTCTTGAGGCTCCTCACCAGCCGTCTTCCTTCGCAGTGCTTCTGGAGGTGGGGGGGCACAAGGGCTCCCATGAAGAGAGGATCATACTCAGTTGTGGGCTGTAAACTGACCTTTTCCTTTCGGTTCTCTGTTCCATTCTCATCATCTTCGATCTCCCCTTCCTCCCCACTGAACTTGTTATGGGTCCACTTGGGGCTCGTACTGGATTTCCAGAATATGAACTGGCCCTGACCCTGGAGCAGGCTCCCCAGCCCCATCCTCTGCTCAGCCACTTATCACTCCCTTCACCTTCTTGATCATCACACAAACAATACTTCTTGCTTTTGGGTGTATACTCTGGATCCCAGTCCCCATCCATGTTTCTCTTTTGAAAATCCTTGTTACTGTTGTTATTGTTACCAGAACAGTTGCTTCTGTCCCAGCCTCTCCCTCGGGCTCAAAATCGAAAGGTTCTCAAGCTCTGCTGCTGCCTCTTTCACTTGGACCCACAAAGTCTTTGGTCCCCAATCTGGATTTGTCAAAGCCTGTGGTATGCTCTCTTCTCTCTCCTCTGTCTCTTCAGTATACTCCTCCACTCCTTCATTTAGGAGAGAGATGACTGGGAGGAAGAGGACGAGGAGAAGGAGAAGGAGGGGGAGGGGGGAGGGGGAGGAAGAGAACGAGAAACAGGTCCTGGACCAGTCCCAACACACAAATCTTAAAGTGTGTTTTTACTCAATTTTAATAAATGCATATTCATTAGGAGTAATCCAAACTCCTACAAAGGTAAAGAACATTCCATTTACTTTTAATTGAGTTTTTATACAAATAATGTTAAAAATAAAATGGCATGAATACTCTTAAAGTGAAAGACTGAATGACTGAACGCACCGGCTCTTCCCTCCTAACTCCATTTCCTGCTTCCTAAAGGAGATTACTTTCAAATTTTTAGCTCAGCAAATTAAAGCGCCTGCAAGCAGGCACAGCGGCCTGGGGTTTGATCCCCAAGCCCGCTGTGCTAGCCCTGCCCCTATGGCATGCTGAGACAGCAATTGAGACTGACCATGGTGGTACATGCCTGTAATCCCAGCTCTCGGGAGGCTGTAAACAGGCAGATCACTACGAGTTCAATATAGTAGTGAGACCCTGAATATTCTTTAGACCCTTACCTAAAAAAACCAAAAAAAAAAAAAAAAAAAAAAAAGGAAATTAACAATGCACTGGGACTAGGGAGGTAGCTCCATGGCAGAAGTGCCTGCCTGGCAAGTACAAGATTGTGAGTAGTTTGAACCTCGGTCCCCCCCCCCAAAAAAAAAGCACTAACTCAAACAATTCCATGAGCCTAGGCTATTCCTTTGCCATTCTCAAAATATTTCTAGCACAGCTCTTTGTTAAATCAATGAAGATAAGTGTTTATTACACTATATAAGTATTAGTCACAGTAGATAGTAGATATTGATTCTATTTTTATATATTCTATTTTTATATCCTAACCTAGCCTTGTTTTCTGTTACTAATCACCTATTTTTATTTGCTTTTTAAACATATCACCCACAAATACATTTTCAAAGTTTCAAAGAAGACTTTAAAATTATCTTTAATGTGGATTAAATCATTAGATAATGCATGATGATCATTTTCCCTTGGAGACATTAGTCTGTTTTTTTACACACAAACCCATAGCAGGCCATCCATTGGGTTCACCTGTCATCTCTAGTCTGTGTTGAATTCAATATATCTGGGTCCCACATCGTCCTTGTAGTTTTATCCTTCTTCTGCTGGAATATATCCCGCGGTAGTTTCTTGACCTGGTAAACTTTGATAACATCTGGTAAGACATTGCCTATCTAGAAGTAGGCTTATCTTACCATTCTATTCTACTGAACATCTGTCTGATATGGCATTCTACATTGAACTCAGCTTTTACTCAGAAATTTCAAGACAATATCCTACTGTGGTTTGGCTTTCAATAGCATTATATCAGATTATTCTATTTCCCAATATTCTATCTCTCATCTATCTACCCACCATCCATTTATCTATCTCTCTGGAATGTTATGTGTATCCTAGTATTCTCAAATTTTGTCTTAGGCCTCAACATATCAATCAAATCTAGAAATTTGCAGCCTTTATTCCTGGGCAAGGATCTTATTTTATGTCACTGATGATTACTCTGAAAGAATATTTTCTCTTTCTTCTTATACTTCTTAACAGTTAAGTACTTACCTTCTTAATCGAGACTTCCATTTTATCTTTTTTTGCCCTATGAATGGGTTTTTATTAAATATTCCATAAAGTGGAAATTATTTATAAAATATAGCTGAGTTAAGAAAATGACAACACAAACAACATCAACATTCATTTTCATAAGCACGTAAGTCACCATGGGATCTTCCTAGACTCATTTGCTGTCCTTCCCATCTCAAAGGTAATCACAATCCTCAATTTTGTATTTATAATTCACTTTTCCTCATAGTTTTATCACATACTTCTGTGTCTCTATTATATCAAGATTTTTGTGTTTTTTAGTCTATATAAACGAAATCAGAGACTGAGTGTACTGATGCATGCCTGGCATCCCAGTGCTTGGGCAGCTGAAAACAGCAGGATCACGATGAGTCTGACCCTGTGTAGTGAGACCCTGTACACCCTGTAGCAGATTAATAACAAAAAAGTCATACATTGTGATTTCTAAGACACGCTTTATAGTCCTTCATTTTACAACAAATGCCTGAGATTTGCCTAAACTGTCATATGAAGCAGTAGTTCATTAATTTTCACTGTATTATGCATAAGCTATAATTTACTTATGGATTGGCATTTGGTGTTTTCTGTTTTTTTTTTTTATTTTTTCACTGAATAAATTAATTTACTATAATTTTAAATAAAATTACAATCTATTTTGGACACACTGAGATATTATTATAATATTAATTCATTATCAATCTATAAACAATGTCTTCATGAGCACTTATGATCCAATTGAAATACATATATATGTAACATATGCTTTAAAAATATTTGTGCTTTAAATGAATAGAAATATTGCACAGTAATTGCTTACAGGTAATTCACAGTTTTATAATAATTTGTATTTTCACTGATTGTTGAGTATTTTTTGACCTATAAATTGAATATGTTCTATTTGTTTAATTTTGTAAATAGTAATATGTATGAATACTTTTATATTAAATTCAGTTTTTCCAGAATGAAGTATGCATGAATAAATGTGTTTACTATAAAAGATATAAAATATAATTATATGTGTTTGACAGTTGTCAATACTAAAATATAAAACATCTAATTACAAACTTATCGTGAGTGCTTGTTTTTATAACCATCAAATAAAGGTTATTTTAAAATTTTATTAAAAAATTTATTACTTTTAATAAGAAATGACAATGAGAAATTTTAAAACACATTAATAGTACATTCCCAATAAATGATATAGTGCATATTGTTGTCCTTGTAGTACTTATTCAGAGCACAGGATGCGGACATGATTTAATTCAGTCCCTATCAAAATACCATCAACGTACCTACCAGACCTGGAGAAATGATTCCTAGAATTTATTTGGAACCAGAAAAGGTTTAGAATATCGAAGACAATCCTGGGCAGCAACGATAAGGCAGGAGGCACTGCAATTCTTGACCTAAAGTTATACTACAAAGCTACAATCAGCATGGTACTGGCAGAAAATAGACCTGAAGATGAATGGAATAGATTAGAAGATGCAGAAGCAAGTACAAACACACTCAGCCACCTTATCTTTGACAAAAGGGCCAAACACACTTACTGGAAAAAAAGCCTCTTCAGCAGATGGTGCTGGAAAAACTGGCTGTCTACATGCCAAAAACTAAATCTTGACCAATTTTTATTATAAAAAGTATTGCTCCTCTAAATATTCTCCAACAGATCTCTATTTCTAACATCTATTCCTAGTACAGGGGTTGCTAAATGAGGAAGTGAGTGAATTTTGATTGTACTAGATGACTCCACATTTTTATCTCAAAGTAGTTACAGCAACTTACACTCCCACTGCTAGTATAGGAGAGCTAAGATTGTTTCATATTATTGCCAGCATTTAAATCATCATCATTTGATTGTCATTAGCCAGGTTATGTGATGTGATATCATGTTATGGGTTTAGTTTGCCAGACTGTGATTATAAATGAAGTCATAGATGGGCGTAGTGGCTCATGCCTGTAATCTCAGCACTTGGGAGGCTGAGGCAGGAGGATAGATGTGGGTTCGAGACTAGCCTGGGCTACAAAAGTGAGCTCAAGGTCAGGCTGAAGTGCATAGTGAGTCCCTGTCTCAAAAACCAAACAAACAAATAAATAAAGTCAAGCTATATTTTTTGAAGTTTGTAAAATGTGTATTTTTTCTTTTGCTTCAAGTCATATACTCATTTTTAAAATAGCCTTTTGTCTTCTTTAATCAACATCTAAGAGTTCCTCATATATTCTGAAGACTAATAGTTCTCTGTTAGTTATTTTACAAATATCTCCTCCCACTTTGTGGCTTGTCATTTTGTATCATTTTAAGATATATTATACTGAGCACGAATTTTAAGGTAGTTTTGGCCTTATTTAGCAAAACCTACCCTATTCTAAAGTCAGACAGATATTGAAATATTGTCTATATTTATACCTGGACATGTGTATATTTTCTTTGTAGGAAACTTAATGGGTTAACGGTTAGAAAGGTACCAGTTTTCTATTTTGTACAATCAGATTTGGTAGATTGTGTATTTCTAGGTATTTATCCCTTTCATCTATGTTTCAAAATTTTTAAGATTTATGATATAAGAGAAAAATAGTAAGAATAAAATAATTTTGCTGTCTTTTTAAGCTCTACAGCACGCTGTTGATACAGTTTATTCTTACTATTTTTCTCTTATATCATTAATCTTATTGCATGTTTGTCCATATAATTGATCTTGTTTTGTGTTTGCCTGTGTAATTAATCTTGTTTTACATTTGCCTAGTGCAGATGTTTTTTCAAAGAAGTGAATATTGGCTTCGTCAAAACTTCCTAGTTTACTTGTTTTGTTTCATTGTTTCTGCTATTATATGTATTCTTTCTTCCTTTTAGATTGTTTGGGTTTATTCTTTACTTTTCTCACTGTTTCAGTTGGATAATTAACTCTTTATTTTACAATGGCACCCTACTAAATAATCAAGGAACTAATAAATCTAACTACACAAAAGCGTTCTAGACTATGAACTTAGAAACATTTACTAGCCCCAGTTTGATAAGCATAACAAAATTGATAGGAGAGTGGGACAGAGGAAAATTAAAGTCTAGTTCTCTACAAAGACACAAAGGCACAAAACTCCTAAACAAAATTTAACAGTAACTGAAAGTGGCAAAATGATTAAGATAAGCTTTACTTGAGAATTTATTTCAAAATTTGATTTATTAGAAAGTCAATTAATATAATTTTGCATGGTACCCAAATGAATGAGAAAAGCCATGTGATAATTTTTATAGATGCAGAAAATAATGAAAAATACTAACTGCTACTTATAAAAATTCTTAGCAAGCTAAAAAAGAAGGAAATTTTATTTGCCTGACATAGAGTATCTATAAAAACTACAAAGCAAATATAATTAATAGTGAAACATTAACATTGTTCCACCTTAATACCAGGCACAGCAAAAAAGGGCTGCTAGCACTGCTGCTTTTCTTTACTGTCCTGGTAATGCCAACAAATGCTGCAAGGAAGGAGAAACAGAGGGTAGAAGGATTTTAAAGAAAGAAAGAAAAAGTAATTGTTCACAGATGATGTTATGATAGACACAAAAAATTCAAAGAAACCTAGACAGAGAATTTGGCAGAAATGTTACCTTTTATAAAATCAATCTAAGGGGCTGGAGAGATAGCTCAGTAGAATAAGCACTTGCCTGGCAAACACAAGGGCCTGAGTTCAATCCTTGGTCCCCCACACACAAAAAGAATCAATCTAAACCAGGCCATGGTGGTGCACACCTGTAGTACCAGCACTTGGGAGGCTGAGCCAGGAGGATTGGTGCAAGTTCAAGACCAGTCTGAGCTACAAAAAGTGAGCTCAAAGCCAGCCTTAACTGCATAGGGAGACCCTGCCTCAAAAAGAACAAAAGAAAATCAATCTACACAAAGGAATTGCACTCATGTAAAACAGCCCCAGCAATCAACACAAAATGTAAATAAAATAGTGCTCCTAAAGTATGAAATAAACATGACAAAAGCTGTATCATTTTTTTGCAAGAAACTAAGGTATTTGGTAGTATAAATAAGCATAGGAAACCTAAATAATTAAGGAGGAGTAAGGTGTGCGTGAAGAAATAAATTTTATATTGTCAACATATTACCATTTGAAAAGCTGACTCAAGTATTTGTTGATAATAGGAAAAACAAGAACAGACATTTCTAATAAAGGAGAACTAAGAGCAAGGATTAATTTTACTATTACTGAAAACTATTTGAAACCTATAGTAATTGAAGTGGTGTGTTATATGCCAGTGGAAGAATAGAGAGTCCAGAAGACATCTTCCTGCAGAGAAATAACCACTCCAAGGACCATCTCACCTCCCAGTATTGTCACATGAGCAAGTGCATTTCCTTTGTGTTTCAGCAATTTAGTGTTTTTGCATCCATCTTTCTGTGCAGTTAGCCTGCTCTAATGCAACTTCTGTCGCTTTAGTGATTTTCCTATGAAATTTGATTTGCAAAAAATAGTATCAATATATAAATTAAGATGTTTACTTATCTGATGAAAAATAAAAAAAAAAACTTCAGAGTTCTTTTACTTTAATCATCATCCTCCTGACTGATATCATGATTCCTTTTTTCAAACTTTTATTTTGTCTTTTTGAGACAGGCTCTCACTACGTAGTTGAGGCTGTCCTCGAACTCACTTTGTAGTCTAGCATGCTTGTTTTTAAAATTTTATATTACTATTTTTATAGCCAATCTCTTAGATTACTTACATATTTACTACTTTGTTCATTTTTATAAGATCTTTTATTTTAACACATTAAAGTATGAAAAGAAATGTAAGCAATAAAAATAGTCAACTATGAATGGCTCTAAGCTTAATTCACTCTCAGTTCAACTGGGAAACAACTCAGATATTTATGATCTACACAAAATACCAATAATTAGTACATTTTTATACCTTACTCATTTGATTACACAGCTCCATGAGCAGCAATGAACTCATTCATATAATTACCTGTCATCATTATTTATCAGTCTGCCATAATAGAGAAAATATGAAAATCTTTAAAATTGTATTTATTTAAAATAAAACTACTGACCAACAATTTCACAAATTTGGTATGAACAAAATGTAACATTCTCTAGGAGTGGTGCATGTTTGCAATCCCAACGCTGAGAGACTGAGGCAGGAGGATCGCGTGCAAGTTCAAGCCTATCTAGGGAACTTAGAGGCTTTATCTTTTCATTTTCTTTTTTTTCCAATTTTTTATTGTTTAAATTTAACAATGGTTATATTACATATTTTCATCATCAGATCAGTTTAGATTAATACATATAGGTATATAAGATTGATCAAATAATAAAACATTAACCTTTCTAAATCCACATTACTTTTTTTTTCTTTTCCCCCTTCTTTTCTTTGAAAGTTGACATATTGCATATTGTCCTCATAATCATTCTATAGAGTGCAGTGTGTGGGCATGATCCGCCTCCCTATTTACCCTGGAAGATACAAAAAAAAAATGAATGCTTAGTTATACAGGTCTTGCTTCGACTTGCCCTTGACCACCCAGCAAGAAAAAAAAAATCCTTAATTACAATGCATGGAACGCAGAGCTAGATTGGTGAGATGAGCTTTAGGAGGCTTAGATTCAATAGCCTCCAACATCACAAGCTTCACTGGTGGCCCACTGCAGTTGCAAAACCTTTGACTGTGTATGTATCTGCTTCCTCTTAGTCCAAAGAGAAGTATAGTCTTTCCTCTTTTTTTTCTTTTTTTCTTTCTTTCTTTTTTCTATGCAACTTCATTTTCTCTCTAGAATATATCCTCAGCCTTCCAGCGGAGAATTTGTTTTCTATCCACAGTACATTCTTTACAACTCCTTTTATAGGTCATTCTTTTGGTGCCAAATTCTCAATATTAGGATATTTCTTTATTATGTCTGCAATTATTTTGCCCAAAGAAGAAGATTTAATTAGTCAGCATTTTAAAACTTTACAGGAAATAAAATTTAACCAACCTACAGTTAAGTGAGGCATTCAACAATACACCCTTTGGCAACAAATTTACTGTAGGCAGAGTGAGGTGGAGAGTTGTCTGTAACCCTTCACTTTATCTTCAAGAAAAGGCAGACCTCAGGATGGGAGGAGATGTGGCTCTATCTCCCAGATCCCTCCATAATATTCCGGGAGCTTATTGTAGCTGAAAGCAAGATTGCATTATGCTGAATTGAGTGACCTGATTACCTGGCAGTGGAAAAGGACTGCTCATGCCATGGTGTGATCAGACCCCATTGCACCTCACATGGAAGAGGGAAGAAATGGAATTGCCCACCAGACTGTCCTTAAAGGAGGAGTAATTGTGTCCATTTTGGCTGAGCTTGGCCCTATTTCCATGTTGTGTGAGTCAGGACAAGGCAGAACCAAGAGCCAAAGCTCCCGTCTGTCAGCTGGGATTAAGTCTTAAGGCAGAGGTTATGACCTCCTGGAGCTTGAAAGATTACACTTCAGAGCTGAAGACCTCAAAACTTAGATACGATCTCAATTGTGCTTGCAGATTACTCTTCCTCAGCTCCTTCTCTCTGCATTTTACAGAGATAATTTTCAGGCCTCCTACATAGCCCAGTTCACAGTACTCACCTACTTTCCGCCATTCTCAGTCACTCATCCTTAAGCTACTCCCTTCTTCACAGTCTAGCCCCGAGTCAAGGCCTTGGTTCCAGATAGCCATCACTGTGGCTAGACTGAAGACCCCTACATTCTCCATAACTACAAATATACTTAGTGTCTTTATTCTCACCATAGATTGCACTGGAAGTGGTAGATAGGAACTAACTCACTAGAACTCCAATAGCTTTTCCAGGTGATTATGAATATAAACTTCCTGGGCTGTAAGGAGGATGGAATGGGACAGGTTCTCAAGACCCCTTGCAAGGCCTCAGCATCACCTGACTTTTATTTCTCTCATTCACTTGCTCAGGAGACAGATTTCTAGACTCTGAATTATTGCTGGCAAGAATTAGTGAGTGACATCTAGAAATACAACACATCTTCATAGTCCCCTGGATCTGGCTTATTGCCTTGTCAGCATATACTTTGCTGCCACCTAGCTTTGACCAGGTATCACTAAAGATGGCCCTGTTTGCTGCAGTGAGATGCAGTAGAAACCATAAAATAATAAAATAAGGCAAAGTAGCTCCTTTGAAAACCATCTTTAGTGTGCTTTGCTTCTATTTTTAACAGTTGTGTACAATAATGCCACACCCAGCACAGGTCGCTAGTAACAAAGTTCTTAAAAGCAAAAAAGACAAGAGGCCTGCCCAGATTTGATTCTATTCCAAAATAATTTTTCATCAATCTAAGCACCATAAATTCTTACGGAAGGCTACATGCTTTGTTTTGCCTCATGTAAAGACTGTTCCAAACAAAGGTGAATCCAGCTAATGCATGAGGTATGAGTTTAAATTATAGATTATGTCAACTTTAGTGTACATATTAAATTCTTATCCCTGGAAGAATATTAGTTTATACAACTATTCAAGCCATGTATGTCCCTGCATTTTAAAGTCATTATTTTTTTTAAAGTAGACAACAAGAGATGTAGCTCAGCTGTAGAGCTCTTGCTGGAATACACTGGTTTCAATCCCCAGGACTGGAAAAAAACAAATAAAACAGAGAAAAGATGAAAATAATAATAGCATATGTTATTTAAATAGAATACTTGTATAATTTTAATAATGATTTTATTTGAATATACTCAAATGTAGGAGTACAAAAACTGCATACACACTTAAGGAAAAGAAAAATAGTATCATGATTTTCCAACAGACTGTATTACCCTCAGATGGATGACCCTACAGGATGTTGTGTACAGCAGAAAATGCACTGCATTGCCAGCATTTAGGGAAGAAACTGAAAATGTATGTGAGGCAATCTTAGTGAGCAAGGTTACCTAAGCAGCAGATTACCATACTCATAAATGTCTGGAAGCTAATAGCTGCCACTTTGAGAACCTCTTGCAATTGTAGAGGCCAAAGGCAATTTGTATTACTCTTATGATATCTCAATAAGTTTATTATAAAAATATTTATGCACATTTTTATTTTCCTGAAGTGTGTATACATTTTTGCCAGACTATATTTATTCAAAAATTTCCTTTATATATTCAAAATACCATTAAAACATATGAGCAACAAATAATTTTACTAATGAGAGGTGTTAAAAACACTATCTGTGGGCCTGGCAGGATGGCTCAGTGGTCTAAAGTGCCAGCTTAGGAAAGCTTAGGCGGCTGCAGGGACCGTGGTTAGATCCCCGGCACCACATGCTGCGCTAGCCCTGCCCTCAGGGCAGGATGAGCCGGCCATAAAAATAAATAAATAAACAAACAAAAGTTCTGAAACAAGAAAAAAAATAAAATAAATTGGGGCAAGATCTCTCTAAATCACTAAGCTGGTCCAAGCTGGGCTTGAACTTGTAATTCTCCTGCCTTAGTCTCCTAGAGTGCTGGGATTGCAGGTATGCACTAGCACTCCAAGTTCATTTTACTCTTTCCATTGCCTCCATATGTATTCTTCTGACTGAATTTTGGGGGAACATGGTCACAGTGATCTTTATCAATGTCTTGTGCTGAACTCCATCTCAATTCTCACATGATTCTGAAGTAATAAAATGCTAAAAATGAAAATAATAAACCTCCCACTTACTCAACGTCCACACGTGCCAGACACTATACTATGTGCTACTTACTGTTGTATAAAAAAAATACCCTTATAATGAACCTGTAAACATTATGTACATTTCAACAATGAGAAGAATAGGAACATGTTTAAGTTTGCCAGTGGTTCAGTGACAAGAAGACTTTGAGCCAGTTCTGATCTCTAGGCCTTCTCCTTCAGGCTGAAGTTCATGTACACAGAATATTCTCCCTCTCCCTTGCTATTGGGCAAAGGCTGGGAATTATAAGATTGCACCAAAAATGGAGTAAAGCTTTCCCACTGATATGTGAATCTTTCCCAAGTCCTTTCTGATACTTCAAAGCATTTCTCCAACATGGTCACCTCTTCAAAATGGCTGCCAAGCCCACTCAACGCCCTTCAATGGACAAGATATTTTGATTTTCCCAGCCATCATAGCAAGGATGGAGAAGATTGCCATGCCCTTTAACTCTACTCTACCCACATGATGCTTTGTTCCCAAAGCTCTGGTGGCAAGATTCCTGGTTCTTGGTTAAAATTACCTGTGGAAAAGGGTCCTCACATGCACATCTGCCATCAGATGGTCTTGGCATCAGCTGGAAGAGCATGGAGAGTGTTCTGTGTCATGTGTTTATATTTTGTTTGTCAAACGTTAAGGAGATTATCTTAGTTACTTTGTCTTCACTGAGGTAAAATACATGACATCCACAATTTAAATTAACAAATTTTAGCCCACATTTTTAGACTTTTCAATTTATGGTCAGCAAGTTCAAGTGCACAGAGGGCATGGTGGAAGGGTCTGGAATGGAGGAAATCTGTTCATGTCATCATGGTAAGGAAGCAGAGGCAAAAGGCGGAGCTGGTGAGGGGGATATGCCCTCAGAGGTCACACCCCAAGTAAAGCTCTTCTTCCAGCTAGATCCCACTTCCTAATGGCACATTTAGCTAGGGGCTCATCAGTGGATTAAACCTCTGAGTATAGTACCCTAATAATCCAATCATTTTAAACATGTAAGGCTTCTGGGGATCACCCAGATGTAAACCATAATGTCCTATCCCTGGCCTCCTAAAGACTCATGTCCGTCTCTTTATGCAAAATGCATCTAGTATACCTCTAAGAGTTATCAAAGTCTTAACAGCTTTCAGCATTATTTAAAAAGTCCAAATCAAGAGTGTCCTTTGAGACTTGTCAAATATAAGCCCCAGTAAATATCAAAAAGTAGGTTGAACACTGCCTATATATAATGGCACAAGGTAAACATTCCCATGGCAAAAGGAATTAGAGGATAAAAAGGAATTGGAACCAGAAAAAAAAAGAATGAAACCCTGCAGGGAAATCATTAAATCCTATAGTTCTTTGTCTAGTATCCAGGGAAAGCTGTGGAAAGATAGGAACTGCAAAGGGCTTAGGCAAACACTCATCTATGACAGTTACAACCCTCAGTGCCTCTCCTCTTTATGGTTAAGGGTAGGTGTTTCTCAAATATTCCACATTTTCAGCTGCTCCAGCTTCCTCGGATCTGCAATGAACTTTTTGCTTCACTCTCACAGATTCAATTACTGCCCTTCCAGGACACTATATGCCCTCGTAAGCCCTCTGAAATTTGAATGCAAGACTCAGTAACCTAACAACTCTTCCATTATCCATGCCTGTAAACCCAAAACCATGGGGATAAAGCCAAGGTTGGCATTCATCTCAAGAAGTATCTGGGTCCACTTGGATCATGACTGCAGGAGTCTATGAGTGACTGGGTTGCTGAGCATTGGGAAACAAATCCCATGGAATCAATGTCCTAAGCATATCTTGAATAGGAGGCCTTGAGGTTGTCTTCTCAAATGAAATCTTCAGAGTTTTGCACCCTGGAGCCTAAAATGGATGGAGTCTTGCGGATTCTTAAGATGCCTTCACAGAATCTTCCTATTGTTCTGATGCAAAGTATTTGGCTTCTTTTTAATGATAATCTTTTTAATAACCATGCCTTCCTCTGCTCAGATTTTGGTGATGTTTCCTTCCTTGCAGAACTGAAAACCTTAAATGGGTTTTTGGTCCTGATTTTCACTGTAGATCTTGCTAAAAAGCAGCAAATAGTATTCATGCTACAGTCTAAAGACTGGGCTGCCTTGAAATTTCCTCCACAACATTAGTCTTCCACCATGAGAATCAGTTTAATACGAAGAGTCAGGACACGAGGAAAATGTAGGTAAATGTTCTGTAAGACCATAACAGATCTGGAGTGGAGTCCAGCTAGTAGAGTCTTTGTTCTCAACTGAAATTTCCTGAGCCTGACATTTGCCATGTGTGTTTCTTTTAGCATCTTGGTCTTTTGAGCACTACCCAGAATCTCCTGTCAAGTTTAGCTTATAGCTTACTAAGTCTTCTTTAGGGAGCATCTCAAATCTTTCCAAACTCTTTCTGTAAACCAGTTCCAAAGGCTTCTGAACCACATGGTCAAGTATACGCTCACAATTTCCAAAAATGATTCCTCATTTAAGTTTTTTCCTCTGTCAAAAAGAAGACACTGGGAAGCTAGTTGTTGTCTGTAGTCTTGAGGCTATCTCCCAGCTTTAACAAGCTCAGAACACCAGCTCTTGATGACCCCCATACTTCCTCCTAAATCTCTGGCTAGTGTTACTAACCAGAGAGAAGCACACCTAAAGTTAGGGAAGAGTCTGAGACAATCCTTCAGTCAGCATCCAGGGATAAAAATGATGACTGCCTGGTGGCTGAAAACAGACACCCCCAAGGAGTTGATGTTACTCATTGGACTTTTTAGGGATAACTATCTGGAGCCTACTTGTTCTGTTAGTATTTCAAACAATAAATCAGGTGGAAGAATTTCTCTGTACTTTCTTAAAGATGTTGACAAGCCACTTAGAAAAAGTTTTCCCCATGCCGGGCGTGGTGGTTCACGCCTGTAATCCCAGCACTCGGGAGGCTGAGGCAGGAGGATCGGTGTGAGTTTGAGACCAGCCTGGGCTACAAAAGTGAGCTCAAGGCTAGCCTGAACTGCATAGCGAGACCCTGTGTCAAAAAGACAAAAAAAAAAAGTTTTCCCCAAATATGCTAATAATACCAGGGAATCCTTAGCCTTGTCACCCAGTGTAGGCCATGCATGGCTGCATCAAAATTATCTAGAGCTTGCTACAGATGCAGAATCTTGGGCTTCACCACAGACCTATAATTCAACATCTGTATTTCATGAAGACCCTTAGGTTACTTACATATTAAAGCTTGAGAGATGTTACTTAGAGCACATAGCTATGAGTTTCTTGATTGAGGACTTTCATAAACTGAATATGTCTCCCTAAAATTTACATGTTGGAGCACCAATCCCCAACAACTCAGACTGTGACTAGGTGAGATGGGTTTTGGGGGGATTATTTTTAGCAGGCTCAAACTGCCTTAATGGTGGGGGATTGAACCACCACCCCCTATGCCTGACAGGGATTACCTACACAGGCGTTTTAACCACTGAGCTAACCCAAAAGCCCCCAGAATGTGACTAGAGACAGGGCTTTCAAAGAGGCAATTAAAGTTAAATGCAGTCATATGGATGGGTAATCTGATATGGCTGGAATTCTTATGAAAGGGGGAAGTAGGAATGTACATGCATAGAGAGGAGCCATAGTTTAAAAGGTGCTGGTAATCCACCTTTAGGAGAAATGGAACCTGAAAACACCCAAATCTTAGACTTCAGCCTCCAGAACTGAGAAAATAAATAATTTTTGTTATTTACTCTATACACTCTATAGTATTGACTGATGGCAGCTTTAGCAAACTCATATAGGGTCTCCTCTAGAATCTAAGCTCCATGAGATTTTGCTGACTGATGACTAGCCCCATTATACAGTCCGTTATACAGTAAGCACTCAGTGCACAATGGTTGAGCCTAAAAACAAAATTTTTAAAAAGAATTCCTGCCACCCATGGTGGCATGTGTCTATAATCTCAGCACTCTGGAAGGCTGAAGAAGGAGGACACTAAGTTTGAGCCCAACCTGTGTGATTTAGCAGGACCACGTTTGGAAAATAATAACTTTTTATTTTAAAGAGAAAAACATGAAAACAAAAAACAAAACCAAAAACAAGGCAACACAAAATCATACAAATGGTAGAGGATTTCAAAACAAGAAAAGAATATTAACCATTGTAATTATATTATGTATTCTTATCATCAAATTTGTTGCTCAGATTACCAGACATAGGTGTGCAAGATTGATCAAACAATTGAACATGAACTCTTCCTTTCAATAAATCTTAAGTTTTTCCTTGTCCTTCTTACTTTTATTTTACTTTAAAGAAAGTATAATGATAAGAGATAAGACATTAGAGATGGTTTGCATTTAAAAGAACAAGATGAAAGGCACTCAATCATGGCTGTTGCACTGTATATTGCTGTCCTCAATGTAGTTGTTAGATTACAGATAATAGCATACAGAGTTAGCCAAAGTAAAAAATTTTAACATTAACTGCTACCCGCCAAAAACCTGAAATAAATTAGTAGCACAATAATCTCAGCTATCCTGTATATATGCCTACATGATTTTCCCCTTTCTTTTCTTCCTCTCTTTTCTCCTTTCCTTCATCACCATTGTTTATTCTTTATGTTCAGTTTCTTTTCACTTTACTATATCTATTGTAATTTTCAGATTTTATATTTTCTTTTAGGTTCTTACACCAAGGAGGCAGTGCAATATTTACGTATGTGGGTGTTATTTATTTCACTGATGAGTATAGCCACTAGTTGCATCCATTTACCTATAAAAGCATCAACTTTCTCTTTCTTTATAGCTGAGTAGTACACCACTGTATAGAAATGCAATTTCTTTTTATTCCATTTCTCAAATGATGGGCATTTGGGTTGTTTCCAAGATTTAGCTGTGACACATTGTGCTGCTATAAACATGGGTGCATATATATCACTATGGAATAATGTTTTCATTTCTTTCTTTTTCTTATTTTGTATTTTAGGGAAGGGTCTACCAGGTGTTTAGGGTCTCAGTACTAGATTGGACTGACAGTGGTCCACCTGTTTAAAGCCTCCCAAGTGCTGAGATTACAGGAGCACACCACCATACCCAGTCTCAACTGTCATCTCAGCACACCCCACGATTGGGCTGGCATGGCAGGCCTAGGGATTGAACATCAGGTACCTGCACTTGCTTGCAGGTGCCTTAATCTGCTGGGCTATTTGGTTGGCCCTCAATGTTTTCTTTTCTTTTGGAAAAATACCCACAAGGGAATAGCTGGATTGAATGGGACTTCCAATCTTAGTTTTTTGAGGAGTCTCCATACTGTTTTCCACAGTGATTGTACCAATTTACATTCACAAGAATGGAGAAGGGGCCCTTTTTCCCCCACAGCCTCTCCAACATTTGTTACTGGCTGATTTTCTAATGATAGCCCTTCTTTCTGGAGTGGGGTGGTATCTCAGTGTTATTTTAATTTACATTTCTCAGATGACCAATGTTGTGAAACTTCTTTTCATGCATTTATTTGGCATCTGTATGAAAAATGGTAACTTTTAAATCTTTACATTTATTTATTTATTTATTTATTTATTTATTTATTTAGATACAGTGTCTCACTATGCAGATCGGACTTACAGTGTTTCTCCTATCTCAGCCTCCCCAGCACTAGGATTACAGGCATGTACTACCATGCCCAGTTTCAGTGGCCAGCATGACATTCGTTACTGGGGATCAAACCCAGATCCTTGTGCTTGCCAAGTAGGAACTTAAACTGCTGAGCTATCTCACCAGTCCCAAAAAGTAATAACTTTTTAAAGGAAATTCTGCATATGTAACTCTGTGAAAGTCTTAGGTTCAATCCCCAGACTCCCTCACCTCCAAAACTCCCCGCCATTTGGTATGATTCATTCAAATGTATATAGGTACACAAAATATCTCTTTGAGAGGGAGTGGCTATAGAACATTAATGGCAAACCTTTTAGAGACCAAGTGCCCAAATTGTAGCCCAAATGCAAAGTGCCAACACTGCAATTAAACCTGAATACTGAGGCTTGGGTTTAGAAAAAAAAAAAAAAAACTTATGTAATGCTTGGCTGCTAGGGCTACTTGGCTTGCACGTGGACAGAGAAAGCCCTGTGTCTCCAAAACAGCATGCACGCTATAGTTTCTCCCCCACTTCTATAGAGTGCTCTCATCTTTTTATTGAAATGCCAAGCCATATCCTTTTCCTAAAGAAGGCCTTAAGAACCCCAGAAAACAGTATAAAAATTCAAGTACATATTTTGTTTTCTCTATGCCAAATTCTGCAGCACTGTTTTCCATGTGATTATTTACCTTTTCTGAGATTAGTAATCTCAAAGAAGACTGTACATTACAAATGTTTCTGTAAATAGGGTCAATGCCTCCCTACGAAGAAAAAGAGGAGTTCGAGATTTTTGTTCACCAAATGCCAAGTTATCTGTAACTACACTGAGGTAGAAAATATATATAGTAGACCCACCCACAGCCCAGCTTCCTGAGCAGCCTGAAGCCTGAGAAAGAACCTGGCGAGGACTCCAGGATGAGCCCTGATGGTCACAGCACTGGCTCCAAAGGAAGAGCATTTGAAAGGAAAGCAGAACCTTTCTGCAGCTGGTGCTATCATTGCCCTTGGATGCTAATGTTTCTGGAAGAACCATGAATGCCCTGGGACTTTCATAGCCTGCTGCTAGTCATCTTCAGTCCTCTTCAGACCATTGACTTCAGCACTGGGATCGCCACGTTGCTGCCAGCCCTCTGTGAATCAATAATCCTGCCAGACTCGGTCTGAAGGACAAGGAGCTGGATACACTGGAACACGTGTACCCAGGAGTACGTGCACCCTTCTGATGTCACTCCCTCATAGGACTCCATTCTGATGTCAGACATTGACAAAGTGAGGACTGACTTTCTGCTTGAAACCATTGCTAAACATGGCAAGGAACTGGCTTTATGGTACTGCTCATGGAAGCCAACTGGTGATGCAATGTGGAAGGCTCACAGCACAACGTCATTCATGGGATGTGCTCACAACATGTCATCTGAACTTCCATAGCCATAAACTATTCCTGATATCCTTCCCATTACTTCTGTTATTCACTGCAATAGACTCTCTCATTGCTTGGATTGTGATGTGTAATTGTAAATTATGGAGAAACACAAAGTGTACCTAAGGTTCCAAAGTCCTATTTCAAACATAAGCCTGGGAACATGAGAAAGTTATATATATATATATATATATATATATATATATATATATATATATATTATGTTGAATCAAGTAGGCATTACATAACTGCAGGTGTCACCACTCATTGTAAACATGCTCTTAGCAAATAGTTATAAAGGGGGAAAAGAGGGAGACTCACCCCAGTCCCAGTGTAATAATTTGTAAAAAGTTGCATCCCACTCACAAAATGGAATTCTATGCAATTGTGAAAAATAATGAAGCCACTTTATATGTTTTTCAAATGGAGCAAATTACTTGACATAAGATGAGAAAAATGTGTTTTAAGATCAAGGAGAGGGTATATGAAATTATGTATCCCTGAATATACATAGACTATTTCCGGAAAAATAAATGAGTTCTTTACCTCTGAGGAAAGAATTTAGCAGTTTAAAACAGAAGGAAGAATTGCTTTTCATCATATGACCTTGTGGTTTGTTTACACATTTTACTTTGGATGTGCATTATGTTTTCAATCTAAATATATGTGAAAATATATAAAAAATTCAAAATTGAATCCAGAATTTGGAGCAAAACACAATGCTTAAGATCCTTTGGGAATAAAATAAAGTCATTCTTATTCCAACCTCATTTTCTGTCACATCTTTTCTGCTTGGTGACATCCAACAACCAAAGCCATGGTAAATATCACAATGGCAACTAGCACTATGTCTTATTAGTAGACTAGATTTTAAAATTTTTATTCTAAATGTATACAAAAATTGAGGGCTCAAGTAAAAATAAATCTAAAGCTAACCCTTCATCTACCCTAAAACTCTCCCACACATACTGTCAGCCTGAGAAATAACTGTATTCTGCTCCTGTTTTCTATACCCATGAAATCAACATGTTTACACATTTTCTTTCCTGGAGAGATGGAACAAATCCCTGTGAGGGTTCAGAGGACATGCCATCATCAGCCATAACAACAGTAAACATGGGGCCCTAAGCTTGAAAATAAGCAAAATTTTAAAAAACCCTTGCCTGAGGTAGGAGGAGCTACTGCAGCCTGGGCAACTTAACAAGATCTTGTCTCAAAATAAAACAAAAGCAAAAATGGGTGGGGATGTTGCTCAGTGGAAATGCCCTGGTTCAATCCTTAGTACCAATTTTTTTTCAAGCATCTGAAATAGTAGTTCCCATCAAACTCAATGTTAACACTTGGGGCTTTGTTTCTGAAGCCAGTGATCTTCAAGCTAGAGTGTGTATCAGAATCCCCCAGAGAACTTGTGAAAACACAGATGGTTGGGCTCTACCTTCTGAGTTTCTGACAATGAATCCTGGGTGGTGCCTAAAAGTTTTCATTAATGGCAAGTTCCCAGATGAGACTGCTCATCCTTTTCAGGCTATCCCACTTAGTATCTAGGAATTCCAAGGAATCAGTCTAAGCTACTGACCTTCACCAGAAAGCTTTACTAATTCTTTTTTTTTTTTTTTTTTGTACTAGGGATTGAACTCGGGACCATGTACTTGCCAGGCAAGTGTTTATGCAAATGAGTTATCTCCCTGGTCCAGCTTTACTAATTCTTCAAAATGTTTATGTTCTTAAAATATTTATCATAAAAATGTGTGCATATGGGAGGAAAGCAAAAAATAGAAAGACAAACATATCCACTACAGTGCTTATTACAGAATAAGCCACTTGCTGTTTTATTGACTTTATAATTTCTAATAAGCCTAATCACCGCTGTCCTTAGAATACTGTATCTAGAATGTAATGGGAGTTAGAGGACAATATAAAATATACCCTCAATGGTTTGAACAAGTAGCAGTTAAGAGCAAAAGCAGGGGAAAATGTAAACAAATACTGACCCATTTCAGAAAGAGTTGAGCTTCTTATTCACCTTGACCTCCTGCAATGTACAGGGAATTATAGGGCTTTTAAGCAGGAGCACCCATCTTAGCCAATGAGAAAAGAAGGGACGACTGATGACCTTGGAAAGAAGGGAGCCAAGCCCTTTCTGCATGACACAGGGTGAGTTGGAATTGAGCAGGCAAAGAAGGAAAGGTAATCCAGTCAGAGGACAGCAGGAGCTAAGGTGCAGAAGTTGTCTCAGGAGTCTAAATAAAGTTTTACTTCATCACAGCATCAACAGAGAGGCAAGGGGTGGATGTGTTGGCACAGACCTGTAATTCTACCACTCAAGAGCCAAGGAGGATGACTGTGTGTTCAAGGTAGCCTGTGCTACATAGTGAATTCAAGACCAGCCTGAACTACATAGAAATCTCTCTTTCAAAAAGAACTTAGAGGTAAGGCAGATCAGAGAAATGGACATGTTGAAGGATGTATCATGGATGGTATCTTAGGCTTCCTTCCAAAGCATGGACTTGACTGAAAGTTTCCACAGCAGATTAAGCCAGTGCAAGGACAAGATCTCAGATATAGAAGACAGGCTTGTGGTGAGTGATCATGAAAAGAAAAATTTCTTAAAAGTAGCAAGGAACCATGAGAAATCAATTTAACAACTGCCAGATGAGGCAAAATAGAATAACTGAAGAATTACTGGAATCAATAAAAAATCAGGAGATAACACAAATGATATTAAAAGGAAACTGTTCACAGATGTCATGTCAGAAAATATCCCTGGTACAGAAAAAGAATTTGACATAGGTAAGTGAGGAAAATTGAACTACAATTAACCATAATAAAAGAAAAAAAAATAAACTACAGCCAGACATACACTATCACTATGCCAGGAATTCAACACAAGATGTTAGAGGGGAAAAACAAATCATCTATAAAGGAGAGGCCATCCTAATCACAGATGACTGCTCAGAACAAACCCTTAAAGTCAAGGAGAGCTTGGAGTGAAGTATTTCAAGTTCTAAAGGAAAATAAACTTTAACCCCAAGTGAGGTATTCCACAAAACTATACCTCAAAACTGATGGACAAATAAGATACTTCCATGACAAGGAACATCTGAGGAAACTTATGACCTCCAAATCAGTGTTCTAAAATGGTTTGTGTGTGTGTGTGTGTGTGTGTGTGTGTGTGTGTGTGTGTGTTCTAAAATGTTTTGAAGGAGACTCTAGAAGGAGATGAAAAGGACTACAACTTCATGAACACAGACAGGAGAAATCCACCATGCAATGGAAAAATATTTAAACACAGAGAGGGAAAAAGGGTAAGGAGCCAACAACAGCAAAATAACATGACAAGGATTAGCCAATACATAGGAGTTATGACCATCAATTTTAATTGTTTCAATTCACCAATAAAAAGACATCAGCTATCAAAATGGATCAAGAAGCAAGAACCAACAATATGTTTCATACAAGAAATATACTTAATTTAAAAACTTTATTACCTGAAAGTCAGAAGATGCAAACAATACTCCATGCAACAGAAACATGGAGGCAGGAATAGCTACTTTACTACAAACAAAGTGAATTTCAAGCCAAGACTGATTAAGAGATAAAGAAAGTCAATCTATCCTTGGAAAGGGAGTAATCCAAACTCAGAAGGTAGGGCCCAACCATCTGTGTTTTCACAAGTTCTCTGGGGGATTCTGATACACACTCTAGTTTGAAGATCACTGGCTTCAGAAACAAAGCCCCAAGTGTTAACATGGAGTAATCCAAGAGGAAGAGATAACAATCATAAATATATATGCAACTAATGCCAGTGCACATAAAGATACAAAACAAATATTGATTTAAGCAAGAAATCAAATAAATACTAATACAGTTTGATTGGAGGATTTCAACCCCACTGTCACAAAGAAACTGATTAACTAGAAAAAAGTCAGTAATGAAATAACAGAAGTGAAACAAACTTTTGAACAGATACATTTAATATCTATCTACAGTATTATACCCCATAACATCAGAATACACATTTTCCCAGCTGCACCTGGGACCTTCTCCAAAGAGACCACATACTAGATCATAGAACATGCTTAAATAAGTGCAAAGGAATCAAAATTATCTCATGCGTATTATCAGACTGTAGTGCAATAAGATTGAAAACCAATGACAAAAGAAAACAGAAGAAATTGATAAATATGTGGAAATTAGATAGCACCCTCCTGAACAAGCAATGGGTTACAGATGAAATTAAGGAACATATTAGAGAGTTTTTACAATTACAATGCCATGCACTGAAACTTATGGAACACATTGAAAGCAGTTATAAGAGAGAAGTTTATAAGTGAATGCCTATATGATGAAAATGGTGCAAGTGAAAATAAACAACTTAAGGTGAACTTGAAACTTCTAGAAAAATAAGACAGGACTAGCTCAAAACTTCAAATGAGGGAAGAAAGTATGAAGATGACAGCAAAAATTAATGCACTAGAGGCTAAGAAAAATAATACAAACAATCACTAATTGAAAGAATTAGCTCTTAAAAAATTAAATAAAATCAACAAACCCATATTCACCTTTATCAAAGAAGAGGTAGGAAAAGACTCAAATCCATACATTTAGGAATAAAAAATGTGAAATCTCAACAAATCCTTAAGAAACACAAAAGATTATTTACATCTACTTTGAAAATTATGTCTAATAGAAGAAAAATTGAGAAGAAATGGACAGATTTTAAGATACATACAAATTGCCAAGGCTGACTCAAGAAGACATAAACAGAAATTCAGCAAAGGAATAATAGAACTAAACCAAACTTGCAAAGAAATGGATTCAATAAGTGTTTAAGTGTGTTCCACCCAGCAGCATCAGAAATCGTATTCTTTTCAGCTGCACACAGGATGTTGTCCAAAATAGACCATATACTAGCACATAGAGCATACTTACGTAAATACAAAGGAATTGAAATTATCTGATGCATATTATCTGACCATAGTGCAAGAAAACTGGAAATTATTGACAAAAGAAATAATAAAAACTCCATAAAAACATAAAGACTAAATAACACCCTCCTGAAAAAGAATGGATCACAGATGAAATTAAAGAAAAAAATAAAAAACATTTATAATCAAATGAAAATGCAGATATAACTAATCTGAACATGTGGTATGCAATGAAAGCTGTCTTAACAGGCAAATTTATAGCACTACATTCTCATATCAGGAAAACAAAATGACCCCAAATAACAATCTTATGCTGCAACTCAAGTTTCCAAAAAAAGAAGAGAAAGCCAAACACAAAGCCCAAAGCATTGGTGCCCGGGAGGATGGCTCGGTGGTCTAAAGCAGCTGCTTAGGAAAGCTTAGGCAGCTGCAGGGACCACAGCTCAATCCCTGGCACTATATGCTGCACCAGCCCTGCCCTCAGGGCAGGCTGAGCCAGCCATAAAAAAATAAACAAACAAAAGTTCTGAAACAAGAAAAAAGAGCTAGGATTGAACATCCCATTTAGCCCAGCTATTCTCTTCCTGGGTATTTTTCAAGAAGAACCCAAAACATCAGTTTGTGTGTTCCCATGTTTATAGCAGCCTAATTTGTCATAGCTAAATCTTGGGAGCAACCCAAATGCCCATTGACAGAGGAATTGATAAGGAAAATGTGATATTCTTACACAGTGGAGTATTATTCGGCTATAAAAAAGGATAAATGTGAGGTCTTTTTCGGTGAGTGGATGCAACTAGAGACCAAAGTTTTGAATGAAATAAATCAGACCTGCATGTACAAACATTGCATTGTCTATCTAGTGTAAGAACCTAAAAGAGTAAATAAAATCTTAAGGATAGAATGTACACTGTGAAAAGGGAATGAATCTATGCAAAAGGAAGGAATTACCAAGATGAGAAAACAACAGGAGAGGGAATGAGGGAAAAAATATATATGTTATAAGCTGGTATAATACCATAAGCTAGTCATGAGTAACTCCACTTTGTAAAGCTGCCTTCACTTTGCTGGAGGTAGGTTAAGAGTTAAACTTTGGTTCACCCAGCTCCGCCATAAACCATGGACTATGTTAAGCCTCTTAGATACAAAATACAACCCTAGTAGTGCTCAAATTGAGAATTGACTGGACCCCTACCCTAGTTAAAACAAGACTTCCTGCCCCAAAACAAACTATGCCCTTGCCTTTGTTTAGTCCAAACTCTGCTCTTTTGTTTAACCAAAATTTGGTACCCTCCTTGTTATAAGCTGTCTCTGCTACACCTCTCTGTAGCAAACTTTGTGACTGTAAAACCTTGTTCTCTCTATAAACCCCGACTTTGATCACCGATGCTCTCCCTAATTATGGACATTCCAGGCACCAAGTGTCTTTCCTGTAACTCAAAATCTGAAATATTAAGGCACCCAGCCATGGGCCCCCTTCCCCCCCATTCCACTTCTGATATTCTGGGATTCTGGGATGTGCCAACCACAGCTGTACTACTACCTTGACTGTCTGTGCCCAGAAGATTACGCATGTAGCTTTGTTTCAGCTTGCTCCAAGGACTCTATGTATGCTCTGTGCCCAAAACACCTTGGCCCAGCCAGGGACACTTGATGACTCCCCTTCCCCATTTCTGCCTGCCCAGAATACCATGGCCCAGTTAAGGGCACTTTATGACTCACCTTCATTTTTCCACCCCCAGCCCTGTGGTTTCTTCCTTTAAATTCTTTGTTTCACCTCAGCAGGCTGCTTCACTCGCCTGACCCACAGAAGAGTGTGGCCACTGAGCTCAGCTAATAAAGTGCTCCACTGGGCATGGTGGTGCACACCTGTAATCCCAGTTCTTGGGAGGCTGTCAACAGGCGGATCATTATAGTACAATGTAGTAGTGAGGCACTGAGCACCCTGTGGAACCCTCCCGAAAATACAAAAGAGAGAGAGAGACAGAGAGAATGAGGGGGAGAGAGAGAGAGAAAGAAAGAATGGAAAAAACAAAAAGACAAATATATAATTTTATTTGGACAATTAAATGACTGCATCTTGGACTCTGCGTACAATTTATGGATAACAATACCCAATGTATTAACCATTTTTGCCCCCCTACTATCTTGTTTTAAAATTTTCCTTGATTTTTTTCTTAAAAATAAAAGAAATAAAACAACATTGTTTATTTTATGCATCTGAATTGCTACAAAATGTTTTGGAGACTCTTTGGCCTTAGCTTAGGTTTTTAGCGAATTGCCCTGGGCAGGGGTGAGTGTCATCATCTTCTTAGAACACAAATAGATTTCCTAGAAAAAGAGCAGCAGGGAACACTATGACCAGAATTGCCTCATTTTCTTAGGACCATCGATTCACCACCCAGGTCACTTGAGAAAAGAAAGCAAACTTCATTTTTAACATGCAAAGAAAGACAGAGAGGTAAAATTACTATGGCTTCAAAGCACTGTTGCTAGATAGGGCTGTTTCAAAGTCTAGCACCAACATAGTAAATAAAGACAACAGGGCTCACATGTTATGGTTCCTGTTTATGGGATATAGAGCATCCTCATCAGTGCTAGTTACAGTTGGCAACCTTTAGTGTGGTGTCGCAGAGGTAATTATCTGTTAAATAATTCCATCTTAAAATAAGCCTGCCCATTTTTAAAAAAATGGGAGGATTATGCATATTGGAATGTCTTGGAAGCTTTAGAGAGATCCAGTGGCTGAGACTAACCCCAGAGAGTTTCATTTTGAATATCTGGTGTATAGCTTTGTCATCAGGATTTTAAATGTGTAACCAGGGTAGAAAAGCAATGCCCTGAATTCATAGTGTTCTCACTTTAGTTTTTTTTTTTAATGTATTTAGGACAGGGTCTACAGTATCTCACTACATAGATGTGACTCATAGCGATCCTTCTGTTTGCAGCCTCCCAAAGGCTGAGATTATAGGTGTGGGCCACCATGCCCAGTCTCAATTGCGGTCCCAGTGCACCCAGGGGGCAGGGCCAGCACAGCACGTCAAGAACTGAAGCTGGCCAGCTGCTGCTCTCTAAAGCAGGCTCTTTAGTTCCCTGAGCTATCTGGTTGGCCCTATAGAGTTAACACTTTGAAACGATTTTTCATAAAAGAAACTTATAATATCCATTTGTCAGAACATATGTAAATAAAGTTAGAAGGCCTGAAAACAATCAAGTAAGGACAAAGGCAGAAGCAGGAGCAGGAACAGGAGGAGATCAGACAGCTAAGCCACCAGCTACCAGCATGCACACAAAGCACTAGTCAACTCTGATGACACATGCTTTTTTCTCATTAGTGGAGCTGAATAAACTGAATTTCAAAAAGCAAGATTCCATATAGTTGTCCTGCGAATTAAGGACATTAGTTCATCCTGGGAACTAAGTTCTTAAGTTCCTGACACTATTCTGAACAATATACATTTGCTAGTTCATTTAACTTTCGTACATAATCCGATTTCATAGATGTGAAAACAGAGGCACAGAGGGACCAGATATAGAAGTAAAATTTGAACCCAAAAAGCTAAATTCTGCCCTTTTAAGCCCCATGCAATACAGCCTCTACCTTTACAGCAGTGACTCTAAAAGAAAAGGTGGACAGGGGATAACTTTATGCCTGTTTGCATCGTAAGGGGATGGCAGGAGTTTCAGGTACCACCCAGGCCACCGTTTGTAAGAAAAGTTAAGAAAAAGTCACAAAACTGGCACCAAGAAGTAGAGCAAGAAAAATCCACAGCCTGGGATGTAGATTAGTGGGAGAGCATTTGCCCAGCATGTATGAGGGTTCCTGGTTTCCACCCCAGCATCTCTGCCAAGAAGGAATAAAAATGGCTGTAAGAGAAACACAAGTGAGAGCTCTAAAGAGGACAAGTGGAGAGATTCTGGGAACTTGTTTTAGAGGCAGAGCTGAATATCTGGATGGAGCCCTCTTCCCTCACTATGGTAGAACTCAGTGCACTCACACGTGGTGAACTGAGCTCCAGAGGGGCGTTTCCATGTGAGAGTGGTAGCAAACTCTGTTTCCAAATCCTGAACTTTTTCTTTCTTTAGCCCTTCTGTCATTGCTATCCCTTACGCAGGCCCATCTGAACTCTTACCTTGCTTCCACTTTATAATTCTCACCAAGCAAGGAGAAAGTGCTGTTGTTTTCTTTACTTCTCATTGTGTGAGTTTGTTATTGTTCTTGTTCTGGTTAGTTAGTTGAGGCATGCAGTCACTTTGAAGAACGTTGAATTTAAGAATAAAGGATAGTGAGGCCGGCCAGATAGCTCAGTGGATTAAAGTGCCTGCTTAGGCAGAATCAGGGGTCAGGGTTAGCTTCCTGGTCTGCCAAGCTGTCTCCGCCCCAAGGGCCCTCTGAGACCTTGGTTGAGACTGGGCATGGTGGCGTTCAACTGCAGTTCCAGTGTTTGGGAGACTGAAAAACAGACAGGGCTACTATAAATCTGATCTATATACTAGGACCCAGTAGACCTTGTACTAAATACATAAAAAAGAATAAAGCATAATGGAGCAGGGATATAGCTCAGTGGCACAACACCTGCCTGAAAGCACAATGTCATGAGTTCAATCTCCAGTACCAATAAAATAGATGAATAAATAAATGGAAATAATATGTTTGAACAATATTATGTAGTATGGTGACAGTTAAGTTTCCAAGAACTAGATTTATGAACCCATATCCAAATAGAAGGAACTGTGTATACCACAAAAGTCTCATAGGTTATATCCAAAGAATATGTTTATCTTTAGCTTCCTTCCCTTATGTCTCCCATCTTCGAACTCAAATAACAATGGGCTAACAAACATTCTTCTGTCTTTCTTCTATTTTCCTACCCATTCATCCACATAAATTTAATTAGGAGAGCCACTGTGCTAAAAAGTTCATGGTCAATATATTTCTCTGCCTTTCACCACCAGGAGCAAATCTGGTTCTACTTCAGTGTGTTACCTTTGATGATTGTTCTCAATTCTCCTTCTCCTGCCAGAGACCTTAAAATGTTTCCCAGTAGAATGATAGATGTATTTCTCTAGAGTTTGCATTTGGCTGTCTGACTTTCTTTGGCCAATAAAATGCTAGCATATGCAGCACAAATGAAGACTTCTGATATTCCAGATGTTTGCTTTGGACTTATATTACCTTTCATGAGAAGAACACACCTGGCTAACTAGCTACTATTCCCAAAATAACAAAATATGGAAGCAGATTTGAATCAGTCTCTAACTCATGAGCAAGCCCTGCTGATTTGACCCAAGCCTAGGAAAAGCATAGGCAATATGAAGTGTCTAAGTAAAAGAAACAGATATTCTCAGAGAAAAACATTGATAATTGGTGGGTTTTTGCTCTGGCATTTTTCACCAATAACTGGTTAACATAACCTGATAGACTACATCAACAAAATGAAAGAACCTCTCTGTGTAACCTTAGACTACTTTGTTCTCTCTTTAACCATCAAAATTCTAAACTGTTAAGTGTTCATGTCTCAACCCCAAGTCTTCCTCTCTGCTATATTTTTCAATTTTGAGAGCTACAGTCAAAGGAAGAGCTCTGGTAATCAATACCACTAATGGATGGCCAACCGCTTTCCAATAGCAGCTCTATGTTGGATGCCAAGAGTACCTCTTCATCCCATGCAGGGGAAGCCTTACTGAGGCTAATTGAACATAAAGGCCACAATACACATTAGAAGTCATACTAAATGGTATTTGTAAGTCTTATTGGTCATGAAAAATAAAAATTTTGTACTTAATTCATCCTAACAGTGGGAAACCTTTAAAAGAGTTCGAGCAGAATGGTGATATAATGGAACAGAGATATGATAGAAGAAGTCAGAAGAGGGAATGAGAAAGTAAACTTCAGAATCAGAGAGGCCTGGATACCTACCCAACATTTGTCATTTGTCAGCTACGTGATTTAGGGCAAGCTGCTAAATATTCCTGACTTGCATCTGTAAACTATGGATAGCATGCAAAGATTAAACAGGTATTATGTTTAAAGTAACTATTACAGTGCCCAGTCCAGAGAGAAATTTAATACATAGTAGTGGTTACTAAGAGAATTTAGACAAATAGTCTACAGCAGCATGGTGGAATTGTTAGTAGGGGAAAGTGAGGCCAACATCCTTATTGAGAGCTTTTTGTACACAATTTTGAACAGATATATAACAATCCACCTTGTGCTCTTAGTAGCTACTTGGAAAATATTTCCTCACTAGTCCTTTTAAATCAGAGCTTATGAAGCCTAACGGCAATAATCTTTGTATTTGTTACTTTAGAAAGACTAAAATGGCAAGTCGGCCTCCAGATCATACTGGACTACCCTACCTCATGAACCAGACCAGTGCTCAACGCTGCACCACATTTAAAAAGGCCCAGGTAAAGATGTGCAAGCTGTTTGAAAAGTCGGAAAATGAACCCATTGGAAATCATTGTGTTGACACCAACTAGAGCCTTGGGGGTTGGGCTATTGTCTGTTACGGTGTCCAGATGTGGAATTGTATACGATTGAAAAGAGGACCCTGGGAAGATAGGCAAAAACATATAAGTACTGGATTCCTAGTCCTGAGTAATGGGTCGGTGGGAGGCCACCCAAATAGATAAACATGCTAAAAGCAAATATTTGACTTCATTGGTTTCACTAGAATTGGCTCTTATTGTAGCATTGAATGTTATTTAGATGGTTTTATCCATTGGCTGAAGATTAAACACAAGGTTATACAGAATTTTTAATCATGGTGATATTTTTTTTTGTCTTTTTTTGAGACAGGGTCTCACTATGCAGTTCAGGCTGGCCTTGAGCTCACTTTTTGTAGCTCAGGCTGGTCTCGAACTCTCACCGATCCTCCTGCCTCAGCCTCCCGAGTGCTGGGATTACAAGCGTGCGCCACCATGCCCGGCCATGGTGATATTTTTTGTGATGTAATTGGAATACTTTCATTGCCTTCGTTAGACACCAAGGGCTAGACATGGCTGTGGCAAACACTGTTGGCTGCTTTCCCCAAAGCCTCATGATTCTTTCTTCCTAACTGTTGTAATGTTATGTGTCGGTGCCAAAAGGAACAAGGAGAACACCTGATGAAGGTAGCTCAGAGCACTCACTGAAATTCACCCCTCAGTGAGCAACAAACTCCTGAAGCAAGTCAACTTTATTTAGTCAGTGTGATCTCGTGCATACTCACTTCATCAAAGGAGGAGCATGTGCCCAGTTATGAACATGACCACGATCTCCATTAACTCCATCCCTTCCCTATCATTGGGTTCATCCAGGGGTCAACCAATAGCATTCCAAGCAAGGCAGAAAGCAACAAACTGAGAGCCCATAGGTAAAGCTGCCATTTATCACCCGCAGTCCCAGCTTTCCAGGACTCCCCTATCCCAGCTTTCTGGGATTTTCAGTAACAGATCACAGCTGTCCCTGGATGCCATCTATTACACTCAGTTTCTTGAAACACTAGTCAGGTTACACCTAACAAATAGGACCCTGATTTTGCGCAGATATCAGGTAGTTATGGCAGCTCAGTATGCCATTCACTTCCAGCTCCACGGGATGAATGAGGAGTAGTCAAAGGCAATCAGAATAAATCTTGCTGCTTATTGGTTTGGGAAAGAACTTGTGACACATGGTTCTGACTAATGAGACACGAGAGCAAATCTTCTAGAGAAGATTTGCTTTATTCTAAGTGAAAGATAGAGAAACTGGCCTTTTCACCTATGTCTATGGCTGGTTGAAGAAGGGTTAGCAGGACCTGCTGCATCCGTTGTGTAGCCATGAAGGAACAAGCATGCAGACCAAGGAAAACATACTGAAGGTGGAAGAGCAGGAAGAAACTGGGCTCTTGATCTGCTTAAACTGCTGAATGAACTAACTTTAGAACTTTCTTCCTTTGGGCTTCTTACCTGAGGCAATAAAGAGTCTTGCTGGTTAAACTCCTGCTGCTCAGATAAGGCATGATTTTCTGTAGCATATGGATACTTGGAGCTTGTTAGAAATTCAAGATCACAGCCCAACACAGACCTACTGTATTAGTTACTCTTCTCTCATTGCTGGGGCAAATACCTGACACTCAAGCTTAAGGAAGGCAGTTTATTTAGCTCAGTTACTGGAGGTTTCATAGTTTAAAGCAGCCTGAATTACATAACAAGACCTCGAGACACTACCATCCTTCACTACAGGGTCTGGAAAAGAGGTTCGGATGCTGCCATGTCAGGGATGATCTGCTCCATACTTCCTCGAGGGGGTAGGAAGGCACATGCTGTCAGCTTAACAGTTCCTCTCTGGCCTGCCCCTCAAGCCCCACCCTGGTCCTCTGGCCCCAACCCTTGAGCCACGTGTTGCACCTCACTGCGCTATGGTTTACATGAGGCTTTGGGTGAACAAGTAGATACAAATCATAATGCATACTACATCAGAATCCATACTTTAGCAAGCGCCTCAGGTGCTTCCTAGACACATTAATGTTTGGGTAACCTTGGCTTAAGCTGTTTCCAGTTAGGTTTCCTGGATCTGGCAACTAAAACGGAGACTGAAACACTGTCTTACAGACTGATGGCAAAGATACTGTTTTCACATCATCACCAAGAAAAGGTTTTCAGTTCTTCTGGGAAAATTCCCAGTAGGGGGATAGCTGGATTGAACGGAACTTCCAATTCTAGTTTTGTAAGGATCCTCCACACTGCTTTCCATAATGGTTGCACCAATCTGCATTCCCACCAGCAGTGGAGAAGGGTTCCTTTTTCCCCACAGCCTCTCCAGCATTTGTTGCTGGTTGATTTCTTTATGAT
>PVJA010018145.1:0-41185 GCA_004027025.1 Myocastor coypus | reverse complement strand
TTTTTTTTTTTTTTTTTTTTTTTTTTTTTTTTTTTTTTTTTTTTTTTTTTTTGTCTTTTTGAGACAGGGTCTCACTATGCAGTTCAGGCTGGCCTTGAGCTCACTTTTGTAGCCCAGGCTGGTCTCGAACTAGCACCGATCCTCCTGCCTCAGCCTCCCGAGTGCTGGGATTACAGGCGTGCGCCACCACGCCCGGCTCCCTCCTTTATTTAAAGGCACCAAATACACAATTTTCTTTTTCTTTATAGTATGTTAATCTTTATAACAAGGAAGGATGCCCTCAGAATTTCACAGAGGACTTGTTTGTTTGGGACAAGGCAACCATAGAATAAAAGAATCAAGGTAAAATGACCAATTGGGCCTTGGAAACTGAGTGCTCATTAGCTCCAGGCCTAGCTCAACTCCTTAGGCACACAGTTTTTCAACTGTAGGCTTCCCTTTTATCTTTCTGTAAGTTGAGTAGTCTGACTTAAATAAACCTTGGGTTTGTTCCAGCCCTCACTCCCATAAGCTTTAATATATTTAATACATAGTTAATTGTGAACAAGAGGTCAAATTTCCTCCAGAGATTTCTTCCAGCAATAAGGTAATTCAGTTTGTAGAAGACAAGGCACAGAAACCAGTTCTGGTATACCTATTTGTCCAGGACCATAATTTGATTATTTGATATATATTCAAATATAAAATGAGCAGACTCTATTCTCAAATTTCTCAGAAACTCATGTAGGAAAATAGGCCAATAAGTACACATTAAATACTGCCCAATAAGCAAACTTGAGAGATCAGGACATCGAATGTGTTTGCTTGCGGTGTGTGAAATATCCGAGTTGATTGTTGGTGAAGCTGCTCAGGAGGCCTGAGCCCATTGTTTAAACTCAGTGATCCTCGAAGCCTTAGCCACCATCCCAGTTCTGCCTCTTGAGCAGGCAGCAGTCACCCTGCAAGCTTTTGTTCCTTAATACACATGACAAATATGAATTATAATTGCTGTCATCTTATTTCTATTCATTACACCATGTAATTGGAAGGAGGAATTCAAATTTGTTTCCTTCCCATGTAGCTACTAGTTAGGCAACAGACCACTCATTTGCTCCTGGGACTGACAGAATCTTAACTGACATAACAGAACCACAACCCTAGATAGGCTCTTGATTGCTTAATAGCGCAGCATTTGATTTCCTAGAGGATACAGGGTGATAGACTAGCCAGTGAGAAGCAAATAAGTTGTCTTCTTAGTCCCAGTATTAGAGATTCTTATAAGCAAAATGAGCACCAACAATAAATTTAATGAGCGCATAACCTTAATGGGGGGAGAAGTCTACCACAACTTAGGAAGAATGAACAGCAGCCTCAGTTCTGCAGGAGTCTAGTGCGTGGCAGCCATGACAGGAGGCCAACTTCGGGCCTCAGTGAAGGGCAATTCCAGGACAGCGGAAGGACCCCACAAAATCCTTTGATCCAGACTGCTTTCATTTGCCACTAAAGAAAATGTAGATGAGCAGTTGTCTTCAGGACTGCCCAGTAAACAGGGCTAGCAGCCTGAGTTCAGTCAGATCAAACAGTGAGATGGGGTCTTAACTGCTTGAACCCTACTGAAGGCTGGCATCTAACTGTTCCTGTTTTGCTTTGGCTCACACACATTTCTGTTCTCAGTGTGTCTTTCTCACACTGCCCACATTCCCTCTTTGCCTTGATCTTCCGCTTGGACTCCTTCAGTTTGATTCCAACACCTCCCACTCTTCTGCAGAAAGTTTGTGTCCTAATCTTTATTAAATTTGGTACTACATTTTGAACTTTATTTCATAGCTCCACACATTAGTAATTTTGTATTTATATCTGTATTAGTAGAATACATTAATTAAATTGCTCTGTAGCCCTGCATCATTCACTTTCTGATTTAAATGCCAACCATGAAAAGGATCAGTTTTCTCTCTGATCCAAAGTCTCCTCCTTTATCTTAACCTTCCTTTCCTGTCTGCCTCTTTCCCACCACTTCTCCCTCTTCTTTCCTTCTTTTCTTCCTTTCTTATTACATGGCTCATTTCCTGTCTGCCTCTTTACTTCTTCCTTCCTTTTCTCTGGTTAAGAGTTCATAACAGACAAGCATCAGATAAGAGAAACACACACTGCTCACTAGTTCCTGCTCTCAGCTTTGCTCAGAACAAAGTAATCAGCTCAGTAGCATACAACACATGCATCCAATGCTTATCTCCAAGTAAACTCTTCTTTAATAAGTTAAAACTATGCCTCCCCATCCCACTAAGGCAAGCACTGCAATGTGATTTTCCCTGGATCATAAAATCAGTGTGGTGCCAGGATAAGGTGAAGAACAGTGACATTTTGAGATACTGAGAAACTCAAGATTTAAATCAACCACTGTACATTGTGTCAGAATGTTTTAAATCCTAAGGCCTGGATATATGAAGGCAATGGGTTAATGGAGTCCTTAGGAAAGAAGGTCAGAGATGCTTGGTCTTGGCCATACAACTGAGGCTGCTAGACCACTCCCCTCTCCTTCTCCAATATTAGACAACACTCTAAGATCAACTACTTGACTTTTGTTCTAAAATCTACTACCGTATCTGAAAGATAAGAAAAACAGAGACCTCTAAGTCTACTCTCAAAAAATTTCAAAATTTCAAAGTAGGACTGATGTATACTAGATTCTCTGGCACGACCTATAGTAATCCTTCTTTACTTGAAGTTCACTGAAGGTAGACATTTATAGTCTACCACACATGCATCCAGTTATGACAGGACATGTGTAAAAGACAGCCAAAATGACTCAGCACCCTGTTAATCATGTTACTGATGTCTTGGAAGACCCAATGGAGATGCCCCAGAACCAGTGCACCATATTAAAATTCTTAAGCACTATGAGCTTGGCACTTGCACTGTTTTCCTTCCCACCAACATGATCCCATTCACCCAGAGCGTGCTGTTGCATAGTTAATCTTTGCTGATCTCTTCCTTACCATTGTGTGCCTTTTCTAATTCTATGTCATCTACAAGAGCTTAGGAACCTTTCTAGGATTTCATTACTTATGGTGACATCCTCACATTGTATTTCACCACAAATCCTATCTCTCATTACTCTAGGAAAGGTATAAGCAAAAAGCTTGCTGACTGAGAGACCTTACCTCCTCAGAAGCTAAAGGGGTTGTAGGTGCCAAGGGAAATGTTTCCTAGGATAAAGTGCTTTCCTACCACCAGACATGACACAGGGGTGGAAGAAGGAACTCCACTTTCATTCTCATTAATCTAGGTGCTCTATTGAAATCTGAACTATACACGGAAACTGAAAGCTTTCTGTAATTAATAAACATTTCTTTATCATATCTTTATTATGCATTCATTTTTGTAACTGCATCAGGAATCATCTGGAACCATGATAAAAGAGGATTTGTAGAAGCTGCATTTGCAAGATCAGTCAGCTCCAGTCCTCTAGCACACCAATCCCTACATATTCCTGAGGGAAAGACTCCCCCGTATGCATCATTCTGGAATAATACCAGGCATGTAGTATGTGCCTGATAAATACTGATGGAATCTCAGCCAAGACTGTTCATAAGTGCCTGGGGAGGAGGAAATCCAAAGGAAGGCTGTAGTCCCACCACATAGCACTTTTCTTTGTTCTATATAGTTAGGTTTGACAACCAAACATTCTCCTTTCTCATCATGAGATTAGCTTAGATTGATTTTTTTTTTCTGAATCAAAAAGGGTAATCAAAATATGTATATTTAAATTTCAAAGATTTATTAAGGTAAAAGTCGCATTACCATTAATGTCCTTCAAAATACTCCTTCTTGCTCTTTAAACACAATTATCCTCTCATTTTTTTTTGCCACATCTTAAGCAGTTTTTGAAGTCTGTTTTTGTGGCTATCCTTATAATGTACAATTAAAAAATCAGTGAATTGTGCTATTGTATGTGCCATCTATAGAAAAGGCAGGTTGATGAGTACATTAGGGTCTGTAATCATCGCCCTTACTCACTGTACTTGCTCTGCATGACTCCTTTTCTTTTAAAAAATAAAAATAGCTACAAGAAGCCAAGGTTTGGAATAGATTCAGGACGTTGAGGCAGCCACTACTTCTTCACTAAAGATATCTACATTTCTTGAATGGCCAGAAATTTCAATATATATATATATATATATATATATATATATATATATATTACCATATGTACTTCTTCTGTGAAGTGTCTGTTAATTTCACATGCCCATTTCTAGGCTGAGTCTTTCAATTTCGGCTCTCTTTCCTTTCAAGTACACTCTTAGTGCCTTTGTCAAAGATCAAATAACTGCATGTCTCTAGGGATGCTTATGTTTCCTGTATCTATTTTTGTTCCAGTACCATGCTGTTTTCATCACTATTTTTTCATAGTGTAGCCTCAGTTTAGGTGGTCTAACTTTTTTGAGTTCGAGGTATCAGTCTTCTGTGTGAAAGGTAGCTAGCAAAATTTTTTGTCCCATTCTGTAGGCCTCTGTTTGCTCTATGAATTCATTCCCTTGCTATGCTAAGTCTTTTAAATTTGAGATAATCTCTTTTGTAATTCTTAATGTCATTTCTTGGACTATTGCAATTTTGTTTAGAAAATCGTTTCTTACACATATGGCTTCAAATGTTTTACCTACTTTTTCTTTCAGTAGGTTTAGTGATTCTGTTTTATTATTTAGTTCTTTAATTCATTTTGATTTTAATTTAGTATATGGTCAGAGACATGGGTACAAGTTCAATTTTCTCCAAATAGCAATCCAGTCTTCTAAGCATCATTTGTTGGATAGGCTCTTTTTCTTTCAAAGTGTGCTCTTGGTCCTTGTGTCAAAGATCAAATAGCTGAATATAACTGGGGATGCTCATGTTTCTTCTATTCCTTTTCACTTATTCATGTATTTATTTTTGCTCTAGTACTATGCTGTTTTTGTCACTAATTTTTTTTTTTTGTAGTATAGCCTCAAGATGGACAGTGTAATGTCTCATGCTTTGTTCATGTTGCTTAAGATTGCTTTCTCTATTTTGAGTCACTCTTGTTTTCATATGAAGTTTAAGATTGTTTTCTTCAAGTGTACAAAGTATGTTGTTAGTATTTTGATTGGTGTTGCATTAAATCTGCATAACAGTTGTAGAAATAAGGCTGTTTGATAATTGGTTCTGCCTATTCAGGATCAGGAACTTCTTTCTATTTTATAATATTCTTTTCAATCTCCTTTTTTAAAGTAATTTTTTAGAGGTATTTAACTTCTTGCTTAGGTCAGGTTATTTTCTTGAAGCTACTATGAATGATATTGTTTTTATAATTTCCATTTCTTACTTATGTACACAAATACTAATGATATTTTTGTGTTGATCTTGTATCTTGCAATATGGCTGTAGTTGATCATTACTTCTAATAGTTTTTAGTGGAAATTTTTGTTGTGTGTATGTAAATTACAATATGATTGTCAGAGCTCTTCTTTTCCTGTTTGTATCCATTTTATTTCTTTCTGTTGCTTGAATGTTCTGGCTAATATTTCAGGTACTGTATTGAACAGAAGTAGTGATTGTGGGCGTTCTTGTCTTGTTCCTTATTCTAGAGGGCATAGCTTTAAATTTTCCCATATAATATGATGTTGCCTATTGGCTTGTCATAAATACTTTTATGAAATTCAGATGTGGTTCTTTGATATGCAATTTTTAGAGTTTTTTATCATTAGTGGTTGATGGATTTTCTTGAAAGCCTTTTGGGCATTTACAGATATGATTACATGGGAGATACCAGCTTCCATAAATAAAACTGGAAGCACTCTGTTTCTTTAAAGAGCTTTAGGCGTACTGGTGATGTAATAATCTTACTGGTTTTGTAGAATTGATAAGTTAATCTATCAGGTCCAGAGATTTTCAAAACTTAGCATGTTATTATATGTATTTCTTCTTTCTTTCATTCTTCTCTTTGTCTCATTTTTCCCTCCCATTGAATAAATTCTCTCCCTTTCATGGTATCTATTGCACCTTTCAGATTTTTTAAAATTCTTTCTGGTTCTCACACTAGTAAGACAATACAATGTTTGAAAAGGGTGGTTTGATTTATTTTACTTACCAGTACAGTCTCTTACTGCATGCATTTGTTTATAAAAATCTGATCTCATTTGTTGATTTTTGATATTATTTCTTGTGCAATATATTCTCTGTTCAGAAAAAACTTTGTTTATTCCTATTACTTGCAAAATGTTACCTATTTGATCTTTTTCCAGAAGATCAAGTATTTATGCTTAAACTTTTAAATTTTTGATCAATTTTGAATTTAATTACGTATACAATAAGAAATATAGGTCCAAATTCAGACAAAGAATTTTATAGAGTTTAAAAATACATACTGTCATACATGTAGAGCAGTCTCATATAGAAAAGTTTCTGTATCCTAAAGATACCTTGAACTCTACCTCCCATCCCTTTCTAACCTCTTTCCTTTCCAGTTGTTGTTTTTCTTTTTATCTCTCTCCACACCTTTATTTAGCATATAACATTCTCTGATAGACATTTTAACTTCATAGTATCGTGTTCATATTGTGTGCCTTCTCATAGCTGGTAGCTCATTTATTTTAATGTTGAATAACAATCTATTGTAAAGATGACACTTACGAAAAAGCATATATAAACACTTGTGTGAGATATCTTTGCAAACATAGGATTTCAGCTCATATTTCTAAATATGTGGAAATGCAAATGCGTGATCATACTCTTTTAGTTTTGCTATAAATTGCCAAATTATCCCCCAAAAGTGGTAGTACCAGCCTGCATTCTCTCAACAGTGAGTTTCTATTATTACACATGTTCTTTAGCTGCATTTGGTGTTGTCAATGCTTTGATCTTTAGTCATTCTACTATATGGCATATTATTATTTTCTTAATCTGAAATTCCCTATGAATGTATAATGTTGAACATTTTTTCATGTATTCATGTATCATTCATATTGGTGTGGTATTGCTTTAAGTTTTTGCCCATTTTTAAACTGGGTTGTTTGTTTCCTTACTGTTGAGTGCTGACTTCTTTACTATTTTGTATACAAATCCTTTATTAGAAGTGTTTCACAAATATTTCTTTCTAGTAAGTGGAATTATCTTTTAATGCTTATACCATTATAACACTATCCCTTGTAAAAAATAGAGAAATTTCTAATTTTAATGATACATATTTTCCTTTTTAAAGAATTGGTAACAAAAGGTTGAACCACAGAAAGAAACATTACCAAGTTGGAGTTTAAGTGCCAATGAGATAGCTCAGAGGACTGAGCATCTGCTTATGCAAGCAGAGGGACTCAGGTTCAATCCCTGGCATCACATTCTGTGTCTACCCCTACCCTGGACATTTTGTCCTGGGACCTGAGTCTAGGCATGGTGGTTACCATGTGTAATTCCTGCACTGGGGAGGATCACTGAGTCCAAGCTGGGTAGTGAGACCCTGTCTAAAATACAACAACAACAACAAAAACAACAACTAAATATATAAATTGGACTCCAGCAAAATTAAATCCTTTTTCTTGAAGGAGGCTTGTGTAAAAAAAATGCAAGGTATCCTCACAAGACTACTTATCAGAATATGGAAAGACTTCTCCAAACTCAATATAAAGAAAGAAGTAATACAATTGGACAAGAATTGTAAAAAAACAAAAAAAAAAATTGAGTTGTTTCGCCAAAGATACACAAGGAGCAAATGACATTTGAGAAGATTCCATTATCTTTTAGGGGATTTTAAAGTAAAACTACATTTAATTGTCCCTGCAGATCTATCAGAATGGTCAACATTAAAAGTGACAATCCGAATTCCTAGATAAAATGCAGAGAACAGAATCACTCACTCCTTGCTGGTAGAATATGGAAGCTACAGTTATACTTGAGAGAGGATTTAACAGTTTCTTAAGAAACACAATTACCACAGAACTCATCTTAATTGTAGTATCCACAAACTGTAAACTATCCAGATCTCTTTTAATTAGAAAATGGTTAACCATATCATACTATGTAGATGTTATGATACACTATTCAGAAATAAAAGAGGAAGGAACTATGTTAAATGTAACAACCTGAATAAATCTCCAGGGAAATGTGCTGAATGGAAAACCTCAGGGTTACATACTGTGATGGTTAATATTGACTGTCAACTTGACTGGATTCAGAGATGCTGAGGGGAACAGAAAGTCAAATTTTTGAGTGTTTGCATAGTTCATGAAGGTGTGATTGGGGTATTATCATGCTTCCCAGCTCCTTCCTTGGTGCTTTTTCTGTGGGCTCTGCTTTCTCTAGACTATGAAATGAGGAGCTTTCCTGTATCATGCCCTGTTAACATGATGGCAGAAGTTAGCAAAACAGCAAGAGATAAAGGGAGGAGTAGCAGCAACATTGGCAACAGAGAGCAAGTCTGTCTCCCTTAAGTTGCATTCAGGCTATGTCCCCCAGGCTGAGTGTAGTACTCACACCCACAATCCCAGTGGATTATGAATTAATCACAAACTCTAGATGTCTTCCCCATGACTGCATAAAGCTTTGGGGGAACGACTAGACACAAACTATAACACACATTCTGCTCAATTCTATTAATTTTGCACTAGTAAAAGCACAGAACAAAAAAGATGAAGAACATCTTAATGGATGCCAGGATGTAAGAATGGTGCTAAAGTGAAAAGGATGTGTGAAACGGTAGAATTTGAAAAAACTCTTGTGGTGATGGAAATATTTGTATGTTGACACTGTTAAAGTCAGTGCCTTTGCTCAGGAGTGGTGCAAAATTTGCCACATGTTGCACCACTGGGAGAAAGTGGTGACAGCTATTGTTAGTTGTGCCGCTGCAAACTTGGTTCTGCATGCTTCTCAACAGTATAATTATTTACATTCTTTAGGGAAGAAACCTACAGGGGGGCCGTTAAGTCAAATGGAATTTCTTTTTTAGTTTTTTGAGGAATCACCTTATTGATTTTCATAATGGTTGTACTTGTGAGTTACTCTCTGTTTCTTTTTTGCAAAGAATATCTCATACTCTGAGTAACTACTTTGGACATAAAAACAGAATATATTAATGTCTGTTGTTCTCTTATTATTTTATTATGAAATTTTGTTTTATTTTCATAAAATGAAAGAAAATAATTTAGAAAGAAACTGACTAAAGAGCATCCAAGACCTCCGCATTATTTTTCCAAAGTGCATATGAGTAAATCCATAATTATTTCAAAATAGTAACTTTAATTTAAAAGCACTATTACTGATGGATAATTTATATGTAGTGGAGTGTTCAAATTAGTGCACTCAGCCAATTTTTTATATATTTTATTTATTTTCAGAATTTCATTTAGCTCAGCCAATTTTGACTAATTCATGAATGCAGAACTCCATCCAGAAAAAGTGTTCCATCCCAGTTTTTTTTTTTACCTTTGTTAGTCAGTCCTCTCCTGAAAGAATAACTTCTTCAGAATGCTGTAACCATGTATTAGCTTTGCGAAAGATTTTGCTTTATACCAGAAGTTCTTTATTCAGTGGAATCTTGTGGTACTCGTCTGAACCTTTGTGCACCATGTTCATTTTGTTCATCCTTAACGTTGGATAGCATTCCAGCATGTGAGTGGGAGACATAATTTTGTCAAGGTTTTCTTCTTGATGACTGACTGTCCATGTATGGGTTTATAGTGGATATTTTTTTTTTTAATCTGTCTTAGGTAAACAGTTCGGGTGGTTTCTAGATTGTAAGGTAGGTGCATATTTAATCTTTGAAGAAACTAGCAGGTTTTCAAAATAATTGAACAGTATAGGAGAGCTCCGGTTGTTCCATATCTTGGGCAATTTGCTGTAGCCATTCTTTCTCCCGACTTATTCTAAAGGGTGTGACATGGCATGTCTTTGTATTTTTAAGTCACAGTACTCTAATGACTAATGGTGCCAGGTATGTTGCTATGTGCTTGTCAATCATATACGGTCTTTAGAGGATTAAGGGTATGATAATTTGCCAGGTTTTCATCTTTAACTTGTTAACTTACAATTCTTTGTACATTCTGTATGTAAATTCATTTTAAAATTTCCATTGTAGCTATCTTCCCCCAGCCTGTGGATTGTCTCTTACTTATTTCTATTGATTAACTTTATAGGTTATTTTAATAAGGCCAATCCTGTTTGACTTTGTATTTTGAGCAGTGGACTCCTCTTGCCCTCCTGAGACACATGCCTTTTTAAGTGAATAAGCTAAAGCGATGAAGCCCACCCATGGTTTGAAACATGCATCTTTCTATGACTTAGAAAGGCTTGTTGTAGTTGTGGAACTACCTCATGAAAAATATAATAATGACATTGCTGTTTGAGTTTTTTACTTGTTTCAATGCCATATTCACTTGCATTATTAGTTTGTTTAGATCTTCAGATCTCTGTCACAGGCTTGTCTGAACAAACAGAAAGTACTCTGTAGGTTTGTTGTTTTAAAATTCTTGGTTTTCACATGACATGATTTCTTTTAAAAGTTTTTTATTCACGGGAAACTAAGAGTTGTAATGTCTCATTGAAAGTTTTTTTTTTTTTTAATTGGGCATAAAATGGAGAAACTTCTGCAAAAAATAGAATCAGTTTTGGGGATCACATTCCAAGCTTCTTGAAATATTTGAGAGGTGCCAAGAGCAAAATGTGTTGTTAGCATATCACTCTCACTTTATTAATCAATATTGCTGCATCCTCCGTCAGAGCAGAGACAGAGTAATTGATAAATTCTTCTCCCATTTTTTTCCTGTTGTTAGACACCTTGGAGATATATTTTATCAGGTTTCTAGGAGGTCCAAGCAATTAGATACCAGTAATCAACTTAATAACAAGCATTGTAGGAGCTTTTCCTCCTTTTATGTTTTACTTCGTTTTTTTTTTTTTTTTCTCCTTTGTTGGTTCCCTTCTCTCCCCTCCCAAATAAAACTACATCCACATGAGGCTCTGCCTTTGACACTGCCTTCAAGGAATTCAGGTTGTGAACTTGAAGCAGAAGAATTGAATTGAGAGGGTAAATCTATGCATAGACAGTTATGTCAGTGGGCGTCCGCCCACTTGGGAGGAAAAATGAGAAGCATGAGCTTCTTCCTAGGGAAAATAACAGAAAAAATCAATATCCATCAAGGGCATAAAACTGTTTTAGTAAGTTGAATTCTAGTTTTTGTTTGTTTTGTTTTGTGCAGGGTTTCACTATGCAGCTTGGACTCATAGTGATCCTCCTATTTTCACCTCCCTAGTGCTGAGATTGCAGGCGTGGGCCATCACACCTGGACTTCATCGCCTGTTCAGTGTGCAGGTGGAGGGGCTGGTGCAGCATCTGGTGCTAGGGACCAAATCCTGGCCCTGCATTTACCAAAGAAGTGCTCAGTCTACTGGGCTATCTTGCTGGTGGTTAGTCTAATTCTTAAGCAGTGTACCAACTGAGAAATGCTAAGAATAAAAATCACATTCTAGATAGACATACTGCCTGGGAACTCGAGCCATGGGTTTTCTCAGAGTTGTACCAGTGCTATCAGTGTTGTGATGTCCCCACCCATTTGTATGAACAAGGCAGAGACAGATTTGAGGGTGAAAGGAGGTGACACCACACCCTGTTTGTTTCATGTGGATCCCAGCAAGCCCATAGAGACTGCTTCCTTTTATATCCAACAATGGGAGTGGGAAGAAAGTTCATTTTCTGCTTCACCCACAGACTACACATATAAAAATTCAAGTGACACCCTCTTGTGAAGCAGTGCCTTCCACATCCAGGAGACACCAGCCTGTGGGAGGATCCAGGCCCTGCTTGGAGCAGTTAGCTAGGAATTTCCTTATCAGAAGAACCAGTGTCCTGTGGTAGCAGAAGTGGCCATTCTTGATAATGCAAGTGTGTCCAAATCACCAAGAGCTGCAAAAATTCCAAGTAAAAGCTTCTGAGTAGTTTCTTCCAGGCATGTACTGGGGAGGAAGCAGCACTGCTCCATCATGTTTGAGGGAAGGAAGAAGCACTTAGGCCAGTGAGACAAACAAAAGGTCCAGCACTGAGATTCTGAGCCAAGAAAATGAAGTCCCAGGGAGCATGAGTCGAGGTCGCAACCGCTGAGCATGTGTGTGCTCGTGAGAATCCCCTGCTCTTTCTCCCCGACTCTTTCTTCTCCTCCTCTTCCCAGAATTTTCCCCCTTAATCTGCTTTTCGCATGCCTCTTCTGACTTCACTCATGCTTATTATTACACAACTAAAGAGTTTCTCTAGAAAAAAGGAAAGAAATTCATTTTTTTTTCTTATGGGATCTCAAGAAATTTGAAGACTGGTTCAAGAGGTAGATGATCAACCCTCACAGTGCACATGTCTTCTGTGCCACGGAGCCCTCAGCTGAACCTGACCATTGTCAGGAAAATCATGCTCTGAGCTGAAAGAAACTTGGAGACAGGATCGCCTTTTAGTTTTCTGTGTTGCTTGCGTGTCGTTATTTTTATGAGAATCTTAGGCCCAATAAGAATTAGGACCATAATGTTAGATACAAGCTTTCTGATTTTCCCGCCTTGCAGTACAGTTTAATTTTGACTGATAGAAGATATATAGCACAGCTACGAGGGACTTTCTCTGATCCCTGAACACAGTGCAACTTGTCTTCAGGGTTTCAACTTCACTGTGGTATCATCCTGAGAAGCTGGAGTATGTGTGGCAGGGATAAGACTGACCTACGGGAAGTGGGGCTTTTCTCACGGTGAGACAGGCGAGTAGGGCATGACTACACCTGGCTGGGATGAGACTTCATACATGATCTTTTCATGAGGACGAGCAGGTTTCTGACAGGATGGCATGGACCTGACATTAGCCTGAGAAATGGTGGTATAAAAAGGTCAGTTCACACTGACTGTGTCACTGTTCTCTCTTGCATGCTAGCCACCCTCACATTGTAGGGTGGTTTTTGCTTCCTACTTGTATTTGACCCAAACTCACTCTGTTTCTTTTCCTATCCTTACTAATGTGTTGGTAACATTTACATTTGTCTTCATCGACTCTTTGCCGAGGACAGAAAGGACCTTGAAACCACTTCCTGAAGGAGAGGCCAGTACCATGAAGTCTGGTAAGAATAATGGTTTGGCCTATTGGGCACCTTAAACATTTTCTGTCTCCAGGTCTAATCTTTTCTTCTAGTCTAGTTTTTCTCACTTTAAATGTTGAATATCTCAGGTATAACACTCACAGTACACAGTGGTGATTTGTTGCTTCTACCAAGCTTTTAAATTGAAACCGCAGAATAAGTGCTGTTTGAGCACACTTGTGCTCTTTTTATGGGACAAGATTTATTGCCCAGCAGACGGATGGGGTTCTACATAGAAACTATGCATAAGTGCTCCACAGATCTTGGGATAAATATGCCTGAGGCTGGGAAGCATTTGTCACCACTGGAATCTTTCTTGTTGAGTAACTCTGTGTCATTAGCCATCCCTGGAATTCTGAACATGGCAGTTTCAACAGGGTCTGGTGATGGTGCTTGAAAGTACAGCCAGTCTTTCTTGAGTAAAGACTAAGCCAGCTCTTGTCTCCACAGCACTAGTAGGAGGACGTTAAGAATTAGGTGCTTTTCCAAAAACTGCTGACTAGCCTGAGATTCTTTCAAACTCTCAAGGCCTTTGGCAGGACTTCCTCTTTAAAGCTGGACCTCCCACCCAGCAGGTCAGGAGTTGAATCACTAAAGACACACATGGAAAAGGGAGTGGCAAAAAGTGAAGGGTTGTATTTCCTCTGAGGGACACGGCTCCAGTCTCACCTGCTCACCTGGTCCACATTACCAGGAAACAGCAAAGGTAAAGAGAAATATTTCTATACTTTATATTATCTGAAATTGTTGTCAAAAGGGAACAAGAGTAAATATGTGGCTTTTGTTAGGTGTGTAACGAACTAATGGAGAGGGAACTTTACTATTTAATGAATGTGGCTTTTGCTGACCCTTAGATGAATCCATTAACACATCAAAAGCCATTAATAATGTGTATTTATAATCTTTCAGGTGGGTTCACTTGATCTCAGTTATATGATTTGTTTAGCAAAGTGGAATGCTATTGTTATTTTCTACTTACCAATCATCCTGATTCTAAAGCTAGTCACACCAGGCTGTGTTCTGTGGATTGAAGAAGTACTTTGCTTCTTAGAAGATCTCAATTCAAGTATACTGGCCTTATTAACAGCTTTGCTTTGGGAATTATTGATTAGTTTGTATTTTTTCTTATTGTGATGACAAAGTTATTCACTTGAGTAATATGTGTTTTGTGTACACAGATATAAGGCATCTGTCATGGTTTATACTTATGTGATGAGGAGAGTATTCTGAAGTGTTTACTCTTTCTAGATCTATCCCAGCTGTTTCAGGTTATGAAAAGCTGTTGTCTTAACACTCTCAGAAGCATATCTCCCCTAGAGGAATGTACCTGGACCTTCTGTCCCTTTTGAGTCCTTTCCTCTCACTATTCCCTTCCAAGACACATTCCCCTCTTAAGTTTCCCACTTTTTTCCTCCCAGAAAACCCCTCTTTTTATCTTAGGAAGGCTAAAGCTTGGACATCTTTCTTTTATTTTCCCTCTCATAGATATCTGTAGATGACACATTTCCTTTGCTTGACAGAGATTTTTTTCTCCCTAAAAGTTAGGCAGGACTACTTGAAAGTATGTTTTGCATCTCTTTACTATTTGGATTAATTTGGGAGCTCTTCTCTTTCTAGTAGATGCCCAACTCTCCCTCAACACCTGACTGGGACCTTTTTGGGTGTACCCTTGATAACATTCCGTGTACACTGGGTCTTGTGTCTTTTCTGGGCTCCTCTTCTCTTCCCTGAAACAAACTGAGCAATGTAAATTTCTCTAGAAGTCGTAAAATATTTGGGCTGTTTACATCACCAATGTGTATTGATTCTTGCATGAAAATGGAAAACAGTGATAACTTCACAGGTTGATTTTCTCTGCCTCAAAGAGTGTACAGTCCAGTGAGGAGGACAATTCATGCACCGAACCCCACTCTGGACATTCATCTACACATCCTCTTGTGCCAGCAGAGATAATGGCCCAGATATAGATGGAAAGTTTTGTAAAAGATACTGTATAAAATTGGTTGAGTATAAGATTAACCTTGGAAACATGTTGTGAAAGGATTTTACTAACACTCAAAAAGGTAAATGCTGGAAAATGAAAGAAGATAGTTGTCATTTTCAGTCTTCATTTATGATCATTAAAACTCCATCTTGCCAATAAACCTAACACATACTGAAGCTCTTGAGACAATTTTAATTGTGTATTTCCAATAAAATTTTACAAAAACCTGAAGCTAAAGAATTCAGTTTAGGGCCAGGGATATGGCTCAGTGATACAGCGGCTGCCTGGCAAGTGAAGGGTTGTAAATTCTATTCCTGGTAGAAACAAAGAAAGAAGAAAGAAAGAAAGAAAGAAAGAAAGAAAGAAAGAAGTTAGTTATTTTCAATAAAGTAAACTCCTGAAGAACTTTAGGCAGCAACTGTAAAGAGTGGCAAATAAAATTATACTTTTTAACTGATAGCTATTACATTAAGGTTGTTAATGTCCCATACTTGGGTGAAATTTTTAATGCTTCAGGTAAGTCAATATCCTTATAAATAGAGACAACAAGCACAGTGCAGTAAAATAAAATCATTCAATCTCAAGTAACAGCCTCTCTGAACATTACATGGAGGCAAATGACAGGAGCACAGATCGTCAAAACTCCAGATTTGGGTTTTGATGGGTGAAATCGGTGAAATGAATGCCTGTTCAATTCTGACCACGCTCCACCTGTAGTGTGTGAACTCCAGAGGCCTTACTGCCTCCTCTGCAGACCTGCAGAAACAGGGCGCATCATGCGAGGTGAAGAGTGGGAATCACCCCATTCAGTGCGTGGGGCTCAGTCACCTCCCATATAGTAGAGAACTTCGCATACAGCCATATAGTGGATGTGGATGAGTGTATTCATCTCAGCACTGTTTGTGATGTTGCAAACCAGCCAGTCATTTAGGCATCTGCTTCTAGGGAATGGATAGGCAAAACTACAGTGGAAGCATGGCACTGTGTGTCTTCAGAGGAAGATGAATGATCTTCAAAGTATCATACTTTGAAAAATAAGATTTAATAGAAGTACTTTTATGAAAATTAAAAAATATGACAAAATTAATATTTAACATAAACACATATAAAAAGAAGATGCATTAAATAAGAAAAACCTGTTGTATATGGAGGTGGAAATAAAGGAGAATAAATTAGGTCCATTACAGTAAGTAGAGGAGAGAGTGACCTTTGTAGGCCACACTCCTTGAGGAGTTGGTTACTTCGTCCTTCTGTAGTTAGGGTTTTCAAAGAAGAAACTAGTAGTTTAATAAATATGTTGAATGAATTACTCTGGCAGTGTAACCCAAACTTTTTCTTAGCTGCCTCATTACTACATGACTTCAATAACTATGTGTGAGATGTGGATTTCATAATAATAATGTGACAAAAATTTCAGAAAAATATACTAGCATTTACTTGTGACTCTAAATCTGAAAATGTACTTGAGAAACTGACCCCACTATTTAACTTAAACATTAAAAAATTATTTATTTATTTATCTATCTATCTATCTATCTATCTATTTATTTATTTATTATTTTTGGTACAGGGTCTTGCTATACAGTTTGGATGCATAGCGATCTTCCTATCTCAGCTAGCTAACTTTATATACTACAATGTAGATTAAAGTATGAAGAAAATCTGGCTTAGATATGTTTCATAACTAGATGAAATTTCATTGTTAGATCATGTAATAAAGGATCTGTCATTAAAATTAACTTGAATGACAGCAATGAAGGCAGAGGATTGCATTCATTTTAAATGTGATTAATAAATCCTTCTTTTATATCTTAAAGCATTGAAAAACAAAGAATAGTATAACTCAGTCTTGTTTTAGTGTAACTGCCAAGCAGTTTAACAACTGGAATGTTAGTGAAAATTTGAGAGCAACCTGTTTGACTATAAGGAAGTGTCAGCATACTTTTTATCCAGATAAATGCCACAAGTGACATGTTTCTTTTTGGCCCTTCTCTGATTGACTGTGGAGAAGCCATGTGCTCTCTCCTTGCACCAGCTCTGAGGGCTGTGCTCACTTACCTCTGCTTGGAAGTAAGTACACAAAGCGCTACAGTTCTGTGAGCAGCATACCACTAATGCCTGCATCTATGCCAAACAGAGTCACACCCTAGGGAACACACCTTAGCTTAGATACACACAGGCTGAAGACAAGCTAATAGCCAAAACAAGCGCACAAGGATGAGTACCAGACAGCTATCATAATGTTCATAGGAATATAGCCCTCAATGAGGGTGACCCAAGAGGGCACGCTATAATCTAAAAGATCAGAAGTAAAATAATGAAATATTTTCAGATCCCTGAAGACTAAATAAGAGAAATGTAGCTGCCCTAGCAAAACGTGAAGTGTAGAACTAGTGGGCTAACCAGCCTTTGTGGACAATGACATATAAATTCCTAAAGTTAGTTAGCATGCTTTTAGCTACAGTATGAGAAACCACAACTGAATTAGCTTTTTCAAATAAGAAAAATCTTCCATATGATATAATAAGAAATTCCAAGCTGGGGTAGATCCAGGTTCTTAATCCATGTGTCATCAAGGACTCAGTTTTCCCCCATCTTTTCTCCCTGACATCCTCCTTATTACCCTTTGGCTGACTGCTTCATGGTCATAAAATAGTGCTGCAATAGTAGTTACACCTTGGTGACACAGCTCTGACAGGAAGAAGAAGGCTGATTCTCTCCTGTGGACCTCTTCTAATTAGTAGGAAGTCTTTCCCAGGAGCCTACCATCAATTTTCCTTGCTGTCTTACTGGTGAGGATTATGACATCTTCTAAGTCTTAAGTCATTCTTTGACATGGGGAAAAAAAAAAGATCTAAATTGCTTTAGACCAGAAACAAGACTTAGTTCAGCCGGCTGGAGAGGGTTGGAGGTGTCTTTGAACTATACAATGACATCAAAGTAGATTCACTCAGTATGGAAAAAAATGGAAAGAAAGAGATGAATGGTATTTAATCAAGAGTTTTTTTTTTTTTTTTTTTAAGATCTCTGGAGAAAATTTGAAGGTACTTAAAAAGAGAAAAAGACATGTACAGAATGGATTATGGAAGAGAATTTCAGTGGTATCCTACACAACAATCTGAGAGTTGGAGGGAGAGAGATCATTGAAAAGCAAATCATACTAAATCGGTTATTATGTTTAGGGATAAGGAAAAGAGGAAGGAAAGAGGGAGAGAAAGAGATAGATAAGGAGGAGAAAAAGACAGAGAGGAGTGGGAGACAAAGAGTGATAGAAGTAAGTGGGAAGAAAGGACAAGGAAGAAGAGAGAACAGAGAGCAACAGAGAAGATAAGACCTTGGGGTTGCGACTCTGCTCCATCAGCAGCTGGCTGGTGTTGGCTTTCTCCTTAATGGGGCATACAAAGCTGCCTTTCTACAGCCTGACTGACCACTGCTTTGGCTTCCTGTTTCATAGCTTTTTGTAATTTTTTTGATGTTTAAATCTCTGCTCATGCTAATCCTTTTGTCAGGAATGCTTTTACTACATGTTTATGCCTGGGTGACTCATTTTATAAAATATAGCAGTGACTTCATCTTCTTCAGGAAGTCTATGTGTACCCTCAGGTTAGCTCATCTCCTCCTGTGCTTTTATTATTTTTCATATACTTGCATATCATTTTACCTATCAGAGCGAAATGCCTTCCTTCATTTCTATCATAGATTCTTATTGATCAGCTACTTTATGGTCGCGGATGGTTTAAGTGTTAGAATAATACATAAAAACAAAGTCTTTAGTGCAGGTAGCATTCTAGAAGGAGAAGAATATATCATAAAGTACTTACTTATACAGTAAAACAGGAATGATATATAATAAGAAAAATAAAATAAAATAATTAGAGGGAGGAACATGAGCTGATTGTTTGAAGGAAATAGCCAAGGAGTCTTCCTACAGAGATGCTATCTGAAGGAAGAGATAATTAAATTTCCAGAAGAAACCAGTTGATTATCTTTGAACAGAGCATCCCAGAAGGAAGATACAAGGAGCAAAGGACCTGAAGTGGACATGTTGTCATGTTGAAGAAATGGAAGGGGTGCAATCCTAGAAGAGCATGAGCTATCGGGAGAGCGGGAGGAGATGATGAAGAGAGAGCTAGGGCCAGATCAGGAAACCGTAGTTTCTCCATCTCTGAGAGGCGGGAAGTGACTTGAGTCTTTAATAGGGCAGAACATGATAGCTGGCCTTTAAAAAATATCCCCGTGGCTCAGTGAGATAGCTCAGCGAACTGAAGCACCTGCTTAAGCAAGCTCAGAGACTGCAATTCTATCTCCAGAACCAATGCCATGCCAGCCTCAGTCCCAGGCAGGCAGAGCCAGCCACGTAGAGTGGAGGCCTGTAACTCCAATGCTAAGGAGGCTCAAAACAGGAAGATCACTGTGAGTCCAAACTGCCAAGTGAGACCCTGCAACAACCAAATACGTTAAAAAAAATCATCATGGTGCTAGGCAAAAGGTTGAAGTTGGCAGTGAGGACAAAGGCTGTCTCAACATTCTCAGAGCGGAGGGATGGTACCTTTCACCAAGTGGAACAGTGGAAATGTTGAGAAAGGTGAGCACGCTGAATGTTTTTCAAGCTAGAGAAAACATAATGTGTTTATAGATTATATGTGAATGAGAATAAGAAAGTAGTTAAGGGTGGTCCTACATTTTTAGCCTGAAAACATGAAAAGCTGAAATGATCATGTGTAGAGATGAAGAATGTGGTGGACGTAGAGAAAAGAGTAGGGAAAGCAAGAGTTTATTATTTGACTTGTTAAGTCTGAGATATCTCCTAGACACCCCTGGAGATGGCTAATAGGCAGTTGATGTATAGGCTTGGCATTCAGAGTCATCTACTATAAATGCAGGAGTGAAGAGCTTGCCAGGGACACTTAAGACATAATGCTGGATGAGATCACAGGGGATGTGAACTAAAATGAACGAGAAGCTGGAGACTTCGATTCCGAGGTATGTTGATGCAAAGAGATTGAAAATGGAGAAAGATCCTGCACAAGAGACTAAGACAGTGTTACCACAGAGATCTGTGTGAGCTGAGAGAGAATGCTTATGTGGGAGTCAAAATGAGAAATTGCGTAATGACAGGAGCTCCTTAAGAATGAAGTCTCAACTGGACCTGGAAATCCCATTCAATCCAGCTATCCCCCTACTGGGAATTTTCCCCGAAGAACTAAAAGCATCATACCATAGTGATATCTGTGCACCTATGTTTATAGCAGCCCAATTTGTAACAGCCAAATCTTGGAAACAACCAAAATGCCCATCTTTTCAAGAATGGTTAAAAAAGATGTGGTATTTTTATACAATGGGATATTACTCAGCTATAAAGAATGATAAGCTGGAAGACTTCATATATAAATGGATGTATATTGAACATATACTCATAAGTGAAATAAACCAGACCTACATTTGTAAATATCATATAGTTTCCCTAGTATAGGAAATCTAAAGAAGAAATAAAAATGGAAAAGCATAATACAGCTGAATGGAAATCAAAGATTTTTGGAGCAACACTAAAACTACGCTTGGAATGCATGTCATTTAGGACTTTTAGATGTGTGCTGCTTCTAATGTAAACCCAGTTACTGCTATACTCTCTCTCAAGTAAATGGTTGGTTAACAACAACAAAAAAAGGGTATTAACTGAGAGTAAGAGACTCGGCAAAATGTCATGGGCTTGACAGGTGTTATGGTTTATGTCTAGTTGTCCCCTCAAAGCCTCATGTAGACATCAGGTGGGTAATTCTATATATTGAGAACTCACTTATGAGTCACTGGAATCATATGGAATCATATGGAATTCACTGGAATCTTTTTAGCACTGATGGGATTATCAGTTTGAGTAGGGCTGGGACTATGGGTGTGGTCTAGGGTGGATATCCTAAGGCAGAGAGCCTGATAGGAATATAAAGAGAGACAGAGAGACAGACTAGAGCTGTTGCTCTGCTGCTGTGTTTGGTTGGCTGCCTCTGTCACCATTTTGCTGCTGTTCTACCACCATGACCTGGACGCTCTCCACCCTGTTCCACTCAGCCTTGGGCCAGCTGAATATGGACTGAAACCTCCAGAAACTGTGAGCTAAATAAACCTTTCCTTCCTTAATTTCAAGTGTTGAGTATTTGTCCCACCAGAGAAGTTGGGTCGTTGCTGTGACTATACCTGACAATGTGGATTACAAGCTTTTGGGAATGGCTTATGGGAAGAGACAGGAAAGGTTCAGAGATGTCGCTTAAAAGCAAGGCAGCAGAATGGGTTTGGCTGTTAAGCTTGGGAGATTCTGGTCAGAGCTCAGGCCAAAATGCTGAGAGGAAGACTGGCAATAAAGACCAGGCTGGTGTGGTTTCTGCTGGGAAAAAAGCCAGCATTGGTCAATGGACTCCAGATGATTTGTGCTACGGATTGGCTGAAAGTCTGTCGGAATTTTGCTCATGCCCAGAGACTTTGCCTAAGACTGAGATTCAACATGGAGGACTAATTAGTCTTTCAAGAGATATTTCAAAGTAGCAAACCATTGGGACAGTGGCATGGTTGTTACTGGTGGCTTTTAGCCAGATTTATGTTGAAAATCAAGAGCAAAGAGCCAAGAAGGATGATTTAAAACGTGAGTTTGACCAGAAAGGAAGCACCAGGAAAGCTGCAGACTGCAAAAATGGAGCTGAAAAGTTCCCCATTGCTGGGAAGGAACCAGAGAATCAAAAGGATGGCCTGAGGGCATCACAAGAGGTGGCTGCTCTCCACCTTTGAAGCCTCAGCATTGCAAGGGAGAGAGGCTTTGCCTTGAGAAAAAAGCTGCAGAGACGCAAGTACCAGAATGGCAGCAGCAGCCAAAACAGGTTCCAAAATGGCGCCCACATGGAGACTATGTATTTCAGAATCAGGGTCAGAGTGTTCAGCGATCTAGGCCCTCAACCTCTTCAGCCAAGAGAGAAGGGAGCCTGGCTACTGCTCCAGCTGGCAGCAACCCTTGTAATCCACATTATGAGGTATAGTCACAGCAACGACCCCACTTCTCTGGTATCAAATTCTGTCTTAGTTATTTTTTACTCATTGCTGGGACAAATACCCGACACTCAAAATGAAGAAAGGAAAGGTTTATTTAGCTCACAGTTACTGGAGGTTTCAGTCCATACTCAGCTGGCCCAAGGCTGAGTGGAACAGGGCGAAGAGCATCCAGGTCATGGTGGCGGTACAGCAACAAAATGGTGCCAGAGGTACCCACCAAACAGGGTAGCAGAGCAACAGCAACAACTCTAGTCTGTCTCTCTAGGACCACTCCTGGTACCATATTCTGTATTGGTCAGGGTTTTACCTAGAGGAATAGAATAAATATAAGGAATGGACATTAACACAAAATATACAATCTATAAGGAATTATAAGATTGGCTACAATCAGCCACAGAGTCAGATGAGGAAGTGCGCACAGGGCGTCTGCAAGCTCCAGACTGAAGAATTCAATCCCGAGGTGTGGACTTCACTGGAGCACTCCGTGTAAGTCTCTATTGGCTGATGGGTCTGCAATGGAAGACTGAAGTATCTGTAATGGACACTGAAGAGTCTGTGACAGATGGCATAATATCCAAGTTGGAGACCGAAGAGTCTGAGCTGCAAGCTAGATGATGAAGTGCAGTCTGAATGCCAAGACTGAAGCTCCTCCGATGCAGTGAAGTGTTGACTCCTTTTTCAGCCCTTTAAAAAGTCTTTTTGTGCTCAGTCATTCTGATGTGGGCTTATTGAGCCCTAGCGTGGAACCAATCATACCCCAGGACGGGCTCTTGATCCCTTTCTAGCGAGAAATCCAATCATATCCTAGGTGGGCCCTGGTCACATTCCAGGGAAGAACCAATTGTACCCCAGAGTAGGGCTCCCACCAATAGGGAACTGGGCTGCTGAGTCATTCAGCCAAGTTGACACATTGTATCAACCACTACAACAGGCTACAATTTTGCATATCTTTAGATTTCTAAATGTCTGTGTAAAAATGTGTAACTGCTTTTATCACATTCTATAGTTATTAGAATATTAATGATTGAAGGAAAATACCAATGTCAAGCTAAGTATAAGATGCTTGATATTCAGAAAGGCAGTGATGTTGAGCTCAATTACCTATGTTATAGAGTAATAGTATCAACAAGCTTCTCTGCTGGAGAGTTGAGTATGTAAGTTAACTGACCAAAAATTGGAGAAAATGAGGGGCTATAAGGATAGCCATCATTTTGGCTCTAGCCCTTCATGGTCAGTGAGGACTCAGGACATGAGAACCTGTGCTGTGACATCCTGTAACTCAGAAGTTTCCCAAATTTTTTGGTCAAGGAGATTATGAGACCGCAGAGGAAAGTGATAAATGAAGTATAGTGTACCCGAGAGAGTCATCTGGGGAGAAAATACTCTCTCAGGCTTTCACAGAGAGCAAACCGGTCCAGCAATGGCTGTGACTCATCCCAGTGTCTGACACTGACAACAGTTCTGCAAAGCACTGTATATGGTTCCAAAGTTAAACCTGAGGAGATTTGACCTTGGAAAATACAAATGATGAATGTTTTGTTAGACAGGTCTTGCTTTACCTTGCCCTTGATCACCTAGCAGAAAAACTTATTTACGAGGTATAAAATGCAGGGCTAAATTAGTACAATGAGGTATAAGAGGCTTAAATCAATAGCCTTCAACATTGCCAGTTTCACTGGTAACCCACTGCAATTATGAAACATTGGATTATGTATACAACTACTTCCTCCTAGTTCAAAGAGAAGAAAGCTTCTTCTTTTTCTTTTCTTTTTTTCTGAACCAATATCGATTAGAAAATTTATCATGTGTACACCCTGTGCTCTGTATAACTTTTCTGAGGACAACAATACGCAGTGTGTCAACTATTGCAAGTGTGCTACTAACATGTTTTGAAACTCCCATTGTTATCTCTTATTAAAAGTAATTAAAAAATGAAAATAAATAAATAAATAAATAAATAAATAAATAAAAATGATTAGAGCCAGACCTTTGGAAAATGGGAAACGAAGTCTGAGAATGCAGAGATAGTAGAGGTTAAGGGGCAAAATGGATGAAAACTCTTCAAACTCTGTATGGATATATAATTCTAGTTCCCCCAAGTGATCATAGTTATTATGTATATATACAAACATAAAATGTAAAAGGCAACAGGAAAAAGAAAATATTTAGGTCTCTAAGCAGTTCAAACAATCTGTACGTGTTTGAGATGCTCTTACCTTACCCCCATGGGAAGAGTGAACTGACTGATCTGTTCCTCAAATTAAAACATTTCTATCATGCACTTAATAACAATGAAACTAATTTCATTATAAAATAATTCTAAGGCAAGTTGAGAAGGAATAATAATAACAAAAAAAGAATGAAGTCTCAGGTCAGCGAGATAGTTCAGGGAACTAAACATGTGCTTAGGCATGAGCAGGAAGCGGGATTCAATCCCCAGTACCACATGCCAGGCTGGCCTGTCCCCAGGGCACGCTGAACTGGAGACTGAGTCTGGGCATGGTGGCATCCCTGTGGCACTGGGGAAACTGAAAACAGGAGGATCACTACAAGTCCAAGCTACATAGTGAGACCCTGTACCAAACACATAAATTAAAAGAAAAAAATATATAAGGAAGACCAAGCTATCTCCAGTACAGGAACTCTATGATTTTTTGTATTCGTAACACCCTACAATTAGAAGTGCTCAGTAAATACTGTAGGACAAATAAATGCTTCCTTCTCAGTATGTTTTTTTTTTTTTTTCCTAAGATAACTACATTTCAGAATAATGATTTTTTTCTCTGAGATTTTTCTCCTTCATTCCTCAATTTTCACTGATGTTATGGTGCAAATCTGGGTTAAGGACTCTGATTACCACCAGATGATATTACTATTGTGGTTCTTATCAAGAACATCTCCTCAAATTTGTGTACGCCTAGAGACTGAACTTTGGGAAAGTGATTGGCTCATGAGGGCATTGCAATTATCTATGGATTGATCCACTGGTGAATTCAGCCACTTCATGTAAGGTTAGGAGGCGGGGCCGGCTCTGAAAAGACAGGTCACATGGGGCATGGCCTGGAAGTATCTACCTCCCTTCTCAGCTTCCCTTTCTGTTTCTGCTCTCTGGCTGCCATGGTGCAAACAGCTTTCTTGTGAGGTTGGCCCTTCCACTATGCCTTTGCTGTGTTGGATCCTGCTGACTATTGCCTGAAACTTCTGAGATCGACAGCCCAAATAAATCTTCCCTCTTGGACACTGTGTATTGTATCTTAATCACAAAAAGACTAAGAAAGTGAGCTACTTTTTTAAAAACAATGCCTTACTTTCTCACAGAAGAATAGGAAATGAAGATCCATTAAGAAGATAGAATTGTACAGAGAATTTTGCCCAAGTGTATCTTGCTATGCATTTGTTTGTGGAAGAATGGTCAGGGGGAAAATGTACTCTTTCTGGAAGACTGGAAGATGTACAGTCTAGTGGCAACCTATTTTGTTTATCTCAGTTTGTATAGCTTAAGAATTTTCTGTATAGATTCCAAAATGAGAAATGTCTTAAAGAATGGAAATACAGCGTACAAATATTTGACTACTTTGGCTTTTTTTTTTTGCTCCCAATTATATATAATTCTTTAATATACACAAGTGGCAGCAAGATAGCTTTGAACTATTGGTTGAAGGAATGGTAAATATTCTATTCATTAGAGTTGAAAAAAATGGTAGATTCCTCCTTCTAGGAATTATTAAGTTCTTGGAAACTATGATCAATGTATGAAAATTTTCATGAAGCAATGTGCTTATTTACATTTTTGAAATGTAATAACTGAACTCCTTATTATCAGATGGTGTTCTGAGATTCATTTTCCCTTTCTGTTCTTAAGCAGTGATTGGCATAAAAATGCAATCCCTCAGCACAGCAAATGTTGAATTCTGCCTTGATGTGTTCAAGCATCTGAATGATAATAATACAGGAGATAATGTCTTCTTTTCTCCACTGAGTCTGCTTTATGCTATAAATTTGATCCTCCTTGGTGCCAGAGGACACACTGGAAGGCAAATGGAAAAGGTAAGCAGTACGAGAAAGATTACTATAGAACCCATATGTGTTTCTCATGTCCCCTCTGACCTGAATTGCCAAATTGCTGCAGTTCGTCTGATCTCGATTACTGCCGTCTTCTTAAAAGAAAACTATTATCAAGCAAAAGAAAAACGTATTTAGGCAAATGACATTTGGGAAAAGAGAAATAGTTTAAATAAAATAATAAATTATAATTTTGAAAATGTAGTATATGCAATGTAGTTTCTTTCTATCAGCGGTATCAGAAATAAATCCCTGCAGAAAATACGTAAAGGTCTTCCTTTAAGTTATTTAAGCAAGCTGGAGATCACATGTATAGTACAGTTTCTGTCCTCTAGAAGTGTAAAGTTAATAATGAAACTTAATGATGTTTTAGAAATTATCAAATTGGGATAAATCATTATTATATTTCTTCATAACAACTCCAGGCAGCCGGGGGGGGGGGCTATGATTCTCATTTTCAGGTTAGTTAGACTAACTTTGGTCATGATAATTCATATACGATATGAATGTGCTGTGGAATATCTAGATGATACACTCACTAATTCTTAATATACTTGGGTTATTATTTGTATTGTAACAGCACGTTATAGTTTATCCAGACCTAGGATGGGCACTGTGTTTGTAAGTAGATTAAGGAGTATAGAAAAGGGGCAGAAGATCCTAGTGCTGAGACAATTCAGCCCCTAGATCCTGACAATGGTTTGGGCAAGGTAATTCATCATTTATAATTCAATTTTCCTAAAATAAAATGATAATAGTTTTGATTCATATAGTTGCTGAGGAGATTAATTAAGGTATATAAAAATTAACTTACAACTTGCCACATGACATTACTAACTCTCCCTAGTTTTGGACTGATATGTAAAATACAAAAACTTACAATTCTCAGTTTCATGGAATGTGTATTATTTTTTGTGTCAATCCATCTCCTTTTCTTTTTCTAGGTGCTTCACTATCAACATACTACAGAATTTTTAAAACCAGAGTTTAAGGATTCATCTGAGGTATTACAGTATTATGGCTGAGGGTCAAATGCTTTTTAATATAAAAGAATCAAGAAATTATTGTCTGGGGATAGCGTAACAAAGAATCTTCTTTGTCCCATGAAGAAGCTACCTCTGTCTCCTTTAATCTTATTGTTAACTGATTTATTGCTATCCTTATTCATATTTTTCTGTTTTATGTCTCTTGTTGAGTCTGATGACCTTATCTATGTAGTGTTAGAGGTTTTCAGTCTATGGAGGGGTCTGAGAAAGGACTGTGAATAATATTATGATACTCTTCTCCTTAGATACTCTGTGACAGTGGCATCCACTTTTTACCAGGAAGAATATTCAGTTTGACATAAATTTGTATAGAATTACCATACAAAAATAGTTATTTGATGGTTCTTGAGAATGCACATAAATGCACATACGTTCATACAAAAGTTACTCCACAGAACCCTAATTATTATTAAGAAATTGAATTTTATAATTTGGGAATCTATAAGCATAGCTCCTATGATGTCCATGAATTTTTTTATTATTATTTAGAATGGGGTCTGCAGAGTCAGCAGGATCTCACTACATAGATTCAACTCAGTGATTCTCCTGTGTTCAGCCTCCCAAGTGTGGGAATTACAGGCATGCACCACCATTCCTAGTCTCAATTGCCAGCTCAGCGCACCCCACAGGTGGGGCTAGCATGGCACTCCAGGGACCAAACCCCAGCCACTCTACTCTGCCTAAGCAGGCACTTTAGTTAGCTAAGTTATCAGGCTGGCCCCATGGATTCTTGATTACCTGTCAAGTGCATTAGGACTATAGAGGTAGCATGATTATTGCCACTAAGGGACAAATGAATATATCAGTCCTGTTCGGAAAAGAACTGGACTCTTTGATTAAGCAGCCACATGGAAAACTGAGAAAACAAAACAAAAAAAATGGTAGAAAAGAAGAATTATCTTATGAGGAGAAAGATACAACAAAACTTAGACTATTGCCCTAGGTACCCCATTAAGATCTCTTTATTCAAGTAAAGATGTCAACTTTTGAATTAAACTATTAGAACCAACAAATGCATATGATTCTACCCATAATCTACAACCAAATTCCCAGTGGTGGAGTGACTATGGTAAAAATTATCTAGATAACGCCTGTATCTATTGCCATTTTAACCAAAGGCACACATCTTGCTCTCTAGATATTGTATTCACATTATTTGTAACTTACTGGTGGCATGAATCCATGCCATCTGACATATCATTTTGTGTTTACTGGTATCAGTGCAGCCAAGCTGGAAGAATACATTCAGAATTTGGAGCCCTTCTCTCTCAAGCCAACCAACCAGATCCTAATTATACCCTCAGCATTGCCAACAGACTCTATGGGGCAAAGACAATAGCATTCCATCAGGTAAGTACATCCAGCAGCCCTGAATTTCATACTAACAAATCAATTAAGATTGGGGAGTGTTTCAGGGCATTCGTGTCTAAGAGACTGATCTTGAATTGACTAAGAGTTGAAGAGAATAGTTTTACCAGAAATTGTTACTATTACAAAATCACTAAAGGTCAAAGATGAAGTACAAAATAAATGAGATAAGAATTATCTCTCACGGACGGGAAGAAATACATAGTTTTCTATCTTATTCAAAAGACCTAATGACAAACTGTCAAGAGACAGTTTAAAGAACAGTGAATGAGGATCTAAGAGATCTGTGTTTTATTCCTATTTAGACATAGAAATTTTAAATGAGAGGATTCACCCAATTTTTTTGTGCTTCAAAACTTTAACACTATTTATGCCCTTTTCCCCAAAACATCTCAAGATGTGGTTTTACTAAGTGTTCACTATGTACCTCTTATTTTACTCAATGCACTACAACATTATCTTATGCAGTTATTACATCACACTATGATAGAGGTGCAAATTTGCACTAATTCTGAAGACTGTGAAGCAAATTCTGAGGGGTCAAATGATAGGGCATAGAGATAATTAAATGGTAACACTTAGACATGACCTCTATCTAATATTATCATCCTGTGTTTAATTGTGGGACCATCTTCTTGTTACTGAGGTGAAATACTAGCAGTAGTGATGTAACTTTTGTTTAGTACTGCTTAAGTATCAGCTAAGACAAGGAAGATGGACTCTAGGATTTCCCCTTTGCTTCCTCAGACCTGTAGGGCAGGCTATGTCTTAGATGTGACAAATTTCTGATAGAATTTGAACATCTTGGGGTGGACAAAGCATCCTGATGTTGTGGACATTTCAGGCACATTTTCTTTTACTACCCTAGAAGCATACCGAAAACATTTCATGGAGATGAAACTGTAAAGTTACGGTGATAAATAGTCATGCTCCTTCGAGTTCAAATGCTTTTTCTTACCTGCTCCACACAGTGACATGGACGCTGTGGCAGATAAACATTCATTTAAAGGAATAATGATTACATCAGTTCCTGGAATGAGGAGCTCCTCATTATATCTTGAAGATTATGGTGAACTATGTTATGAGATTGTCCTTATCACAGCAGGATTCCACCTGGGAAAAGTACCATTTCATGGGCTATCAGGAATGAATAAAGAATTGTTACAGTCACATTGTACACAACCTAGGACAAAAAATCATCCTGGTTTAAGAGTAAGGGCTCAGGGTTATATCCATTTACCTAGAAGTGATACTTTTTGGTGACGTAGATTAGACACACATACTTAAATACCATATTATTTCTCTGGTGTGAGAAACTGAAAGGCTAAATAAGAACCAATATGCATAATAAACATTGGGAAATAGGGGGGACATGTTCAAATGGGAAGGGACCAAGGGAAGGGAGAGAAAGAAAAGAAGAAATGGCAAAGAAAAGGTAGATGATAAAAGGGAAAAATAGTAACACCACTTTTATAAATAAGGAGAAAAGATGTTGAAGGGCAGGTAGGGGACTGGAGAGCAAAGAACTGAGATATATTATGTACAGGTACAAATTTCCTATGATGAATATGATCATTGTGTATATCTAAAATTCACCAATAAAATTAATTTAAAAAACATCCTAGTGAAATTTTGCCACTAGTTAAACTTTGCTTTTCTTCAACAGTGGGTTAAAACACAGAAGAACCAAGTGAGGCCACTAAAATCTAGATGTCAGGCAGCCACTTATACCCTTACTTTATGTCTAGTTCTTGAATCAGAGGTCCCCAAAGTCGCAGGAGTGAAACTATGGACAACTTCATTTGGGTCCCCGGAGACTTTGGGGACTGCCTTGTGAGCAAGGAAGTGGAAAACTCCTGGTTTTAGTAGTGAAGAGCTATGCATTATGGTCCAAGGTGCCTCTGGGAGGCTATGCACAAGGACTTATGAGAGAGAATTTAGGAGACAGGAAGAGCTGGGTTCTTTATGCTGAGTTAAAAACTACTTTCCCTTGGATCATATGCTATATATGAAAATAGTGAATATCTTAAAATATTCTTGTTGATACTGTACAAATATTTTAAAAGTCAATTATCACATCAGGTATTATTATTATTAATTTTATTTATGATGATTTGTGAAGGAGTTGATAACACACATACGCTATCTGGTTATTAGTTTTGTTTATTTATGTGTGCTTTTCTTTTATCTATAATGTGTGAGGAATTATTTGTTTCTTTGCTTCGAAGAGAGAGTAAGAACAGATGGAAAAGGTATTTGCTATATTGCAATTTGTCATTGTAAAACTAAAAAAGCGAGATAGGACAGAAGTGACAACCAAACATATATATACACTGTTGGGCAAGTAGATTTCAAATGCTGTCAAATTTATTTACTTTTCTTCAAAACAAATATACACATTTTGCTTCCTTGCAAGCTTGTATATAACAACTGCTTTTGTCTATATGTTAAGATTTCTGAAAGATTTTTGTCTTCTTTGCAATATTTTTATATTGTTTGGTCATTCTTTCTTTTGTAGCAATATTTAAGCTGTTCTGAGAAACTTTACCAAGCCAGGCTACAAATTGTTGATTTTGAACAATCTACAGAAGAAACGAGGAAAACTATCAATGCTTGGGTTGAAAAGAAAACTAACGGTAAGATCAAGGCAACTATGGGTTCGCAAGCTTAATCTGTACCATTCTGACAAGCTCGCTGGGCCAGCGTGCTAACTAGGAAGCTAAGTAAAGTCCAGGATCTGATTGATACTAACAGCAAAGGAACTAGGGATGATTTTGAATGTCGCTTACAATCATTTGTCCTAATCTATGATCAATGACTCCAAGAGTGGAAAATGAACACTACTTACATTGTAGAAATGTTGTAAATTCTACCATTAAGTTTAGTTAAAACCAAGTCTACCTTTTTATAATTGAAAAGACCCTATATATTCTTAAATATTTCTTTTTTCAATGGCACTGCAAATGTTGGGTACAAAGTTGTGTTCATTTCTGTATTTAAAAATATTTAGTTACGGAGAAACTTAAGATCTACACAATGGAGAGACTATACAATGAGTTGTTTACCCAGGACTCAAATGCAGAGATCACTGTCAGCCTACCCTACTGATCTGCACTCACCCTGTGCCCATCACCTAGTCCAGGTTGTTTTGAAGCAAATTCCAGCTACCATCACTTTCATTATACACATATGTATAGGCCATTTTAATATGAACACTATGACATTTACAAAATTGAAATTGATCATTTATTATTATTATTATTATTATTATTATTATTATTATTATTATTATTATTATTTTGTATTTTAGGGAAGGATCTGTAGGGTGCTCAGAGTCTCACTACTAGATCAGACTTGTAGTGACCTGCCTGTTTACGGCCTCCCAAGAGCTGGAATCATAGGCACGTGTCACCATGCCCAGTCTCCATTGTCATCTCAGCATGTCCCAGGGATCGCGCTGGCAGGACCGGCCTTGGGATTGAAGCCTAGGCCCCTGAACCTGCTTGTAGGTGCTTTAATTAGTTGAGCTATTTGGCTGGCCCTAGATCATTTACTATTAAAAGAATTTTCATATATTCCCAGTTGCCTTTTGTGATTTGAATCAGGATACAGGCAACATCTATACATTGCAGTTTGTCAAGTTGTCCCTTAAATCTTGATTTCTTTTTCAAAATTAATGTAGAAATATACATCAATATAGAAAAGTAAGTTATTCTGGTTGATAAATTATCAGCACTGAAATCAGAAAAGTAAAGCACTCACTCCTAAGAAGGGGCACTGAGAAACCACACCTCAATCCCTCCTGGAAACTGACACCCATCCCTCACAAGTGTAACTGTCTTTCTTCAACTTCTCTTCCATGGCTATAACATGTACCTCTCTTCTTTAGGTCTTTTTAAGTTTTCCTTCATTACTACTGATTGATTTTTGGTGATGGCAAGGTCCAAACTCAAGACCTTTGCACTGAGCTATGCCTTTAGCACTTTTCGTTTTGAGACAGTCTTGCTAAGTCTTGGGGGCTTTCCGGGTAGCTCAGTTGATTAAAGCACATGACGCGGCAAAATCACTCTCACATGGGGGATTGTAGTTCGATCCTCTCCTCCACATGGAGCATCAGACCTGCCCTTAACACAGCCTGAACCAGCCAAAAAAAAAAAAAAAAAAAAATTCCTTCTCAAGTTCTGCCGCATTTTCCAGGTGCACGAGCTAGCTTCACACTTGTGATTCTCTTGCACTTGCCTCCCTGAGTATTGAGATTACAGGTGTGCACAGCCATGTCCAGCTCTTTTAAGAACATCTTACATTTGTCTTATAGCTAGTTTTATGCAATGCATTATTATATGTTATTATTAATTTAGAAAATTCTTTAAGGGCCAGCAAGATAACTCAGTTGACTATGTGCCTGCTTAAACAAGCATTAGGACCAGGGTTTGATCCCCAGCGCTGGTTCCACTCCCGGGCATGGCATGCTGATCCAAGGACCAAGTTTAGACGCACACTTATAATCCCAGCACTGGGAGGCTTGAACATAGGAGGATCACTACAAGTTTGAGCTGCCTAGTGAGATCTTGAACAAAGTACATTAAAATACACAAAAAAACCTATGTCTCTATGCTAAAGTTTTGCGTCTTTTGATTTTGTTCTAGATATGTGAGGTGTTCCTTGAATTTTATCTAGTATCATTACTTCATCTGCAAAATCCCATTTCATAACATCATCAATATATTTGCACAATTACTTCATTCCAAAATACACACTGTCTCAAGATGAAAAAACTAGCAAAATGATCAATAGTGATACCTTAAAATATTTTCTTGCAGTTCTTTCTGTCCCAAGGGAAGATTCAGAAGATGTGTATAGGCACACTGCTACCTTAAAACAGTCTTTCTGTGTACATTTGTGCAACTGTTTGTTTTTTGGAAGTTAGGCAATCATATTTTCTAATGTGGGAACTAACTTAATTTATTAAATGATAAATGAGAGCCCAAATGAAAATTAGGATTAAGTCATATCATAACGTAAAATCAGAACTGATTGCCTTTGTGGAGACCTTGTCAATATCATAAATGTCTCTGAGCAAAGAATCATATACAAGTATCCCATTACATCATTTCTTTTCATAGTACCTTCTTGATTGATGAATGGATAGATCCTATTCAACTTCGGTAATGTGTGATCAGATTAAAATTCACACCTATTCCATTCTTTTTCCTTAGGGAATGCTTAGAAATGTTTGTACATTTTAAAGTCTTTTAAGTTATTTATAACAGTAGTTCAAAATGTGTTTTATCACATGAGGCAACTCTGATCCACTGGTAGTGGTTGGTTGGGAATCTCATGCTAAGAGTCTGAGGCTTAATCTCAGTTTTTCTGGAAGAAAAAAAAAAAAAAAAAAAACCTCAGTTGAGATGCTAACTTCATGAAGATAATTTTGTCTTCTTAGTTGAATATTGCAGTTGCATTTTACAGTTCTACTTCCTATAATGGTAGTTGGCACATACAGATAACTTAGTTATTTTTAGTGATGAATGAATAGTGGATAGTGTTGTCTCTCATGAGTATGCATTAGGAATATAATGCTGTGGACTTAAATATCATTATTGTGGCTGTTATTTATTTCATCATGTATTCATATTTACTTTTCTATTCATTCAGAAACATAGTTTTGAGAACTTTAATTTGGATAGTGTCATCAAATGCCATCAAATGCTAGTTATGTTAGGTTCAAGACATTGAATAAAAAAATGGACTGTTCACTAAACTTAGAATTTTGTTTCCAAGATGTCTCTATGTTTCATACTGTATGATAAGTTAGGTTAGAAAATGTTTGGGTAAATATTAGTACACTGAAATATACCAAGATGGCTGTGTTAAATTTTGATTGGTACAGTTATAAAAACAATAACTCTTGATATATTTTTATTATTCTTTTCAGATGTGCATTCACTTCAAGTGCTGAGGTTTATTTATGACACAATAATTCTATTGTACACGTAGTTAAATGAAAGACTGATAGTTTGTGCAAACCACATGGAATTATTTTAAAAAATTCTTTTTTTTAGTTTTAGTGTTTTTTTTTTTTTAATATATGTTGTCCATGGTCTTACTACATAGCTTGGACTCATAGTGATTCTTCTGTTTTCAAGTCTCCCAGCCCTGGGATTACAGGCATGCACAACCACACCTGCACTTGGTCACGGCACAGTGCTCTGGGGGTACAGCTGGTGATGTGCAGGGATCAAATCCCAGTCTCTGCGCTTGCTTAAGCAGGTATTTAGTTCACTGAGCTATCTTACTAATCCTTAAAGAATTTAAATTTTGGGCCAGCGAGAAGGTTCAGTGGTCTAAAGCAACTGCTTAGTCAAGCTTAGGCAACTGCAGGGACTGTGGTTCCATCCCTGACACCACATGCTGTGCTAGCCCCACCCCCCAGGGCAGGCTGGCCAATATATATATATATATATATGTATATATATGTATATATATGTATTAAAGTTTTTCATATATAATATAATATATAATATATAATATATATATAAATTTTTAAAGTTTTTTTTTCATGATACCAGTAATAATTGAACTCAGGGCCTTGTGATTGCTAGGCAAGCTTTTATTCTACTGAGCTATCTCCCTGGCCCAAGAATTTTCTAAATAAATGGTAACATATAATAATACATTTGGATAAAACTAGCTATGAGACAAATTGATTCATTACTAACAGTAGCTACTCCCTTAATGTTATCTTCTGAAATAAAGTAATGTAGCTCATAATATTCATTGAAATAAAAGCTTTTAGGGACCAGAGATACAGCTCAGTGGGCTAAGCACCTGCCTGGCAAGCACAAAGTCTTGATTTTGATCCCTAGTGCTGGAAAGAAAGAAAGAAAGAAAGAAAGAAAGAAAGAAAGAAAGAAAGAAAGAAGAGAAGCCTTTTCCAGGGTGCCCTCTATTTTCATAAGATAAAGGTCTTCTGTTGTTCCAATTTACTACTAGTTTTAACAAGTGGATCTACATTTCTTTGTAACTATCCAACTCTCTGTTATCATGAAATTCAAACCCTAAAGTTATCTTTTAAAATTTGTTTTGACTTGTTTTAATGCAGGAAAAATCACAAACCTCTTTGAAAAGGGCACCATTGACCCTTCCTCTGTCATGGTCCTAGTGAATGCCATATATTTCAAAGCACAGTGGCAAAATAAATTTCAGGAAAGTGAGACAGTTAAATCCTGCTTCCACCTAAGTGAAGTAAGTATTTTATCTTCATACTGATGATGTGTTCAGGAGAAAGCAATAATCATTTAAGAATGATTTAGATATATTTGGTAAAAATTCTTGTTCTAAGTCACTGTCAATTCCTTTAGCTGTGTTTCCTATTAATGCTTGTTTATCTCTCATTAAGTGATAGTAATCAAGTTTCTCGGAGGACACATGGTGAATCTTTCTGTACTAAGATTTTCTGACAGAGAAGACATTTGTTTCTTTCCTAATATTCTATCTGTGCTTTTTTCCATACGTGGTGTGCTAATTTTTCTAGCAGGATGCAAAATCACCCTGTTTTTCTTCTGGGGCACCTAACAGGATTAACAAAGAAAATGATGCTGTGATTTTATTTTCCTATATGAATGATAATAAATATGAACTTTGGCTTTGTTTTTGGTAGAACTAGTATATATATATATTGTTAAAATAATTATCAAATTTTTAATTTGTCTTATTTTAAAATGAAAAAAGATAACATTTATAGGGGAAAATAATGAAATGATATATTTTATAATGCACATTTGTCTCATGCTTTTAAATAGAGATATTTCTGTTATACAAAACACTTCTGTACATATATATTCACTCATATATAAAACTGTGCTACATAATTATAACCTTTTTTTTTAATAGGGCAAAAATGTAACTGTGGAAATGATGTACCAAAGTGGAACATTTAAGTTGGCCCTCATAAAGAATCCACGGATGCAAATTCTTGAGATTCCTTATGTTAATAACAAGCTGAGTATGATTATTATGCTGCCAGAGCAGAATAATCTAGCAGAGGTAATATAACAAGAATACCAGCAGGTGGCTAATACACACATGTACATCTGCACACTTGACTTGTACAAAGACACTTTCTGAGCTCTATAACGCCTATTGATCAGCGCTGGTTTATGACATAGGAGCTGTGAGGAGGGTTCTCGTCCTTCAGGACAATTTATTTAGGTAGGGCGACTCATTCTCATAATAAGATCACTCCTTGGGCATTTGAGAGACTTCTTTTCATAGTAAGGAAGTTATAAAGCTGTTTGAGGTCCTAATCCATAGAAACCTGATAAAGAAAACCAGAGACAGTGTTCTGACCAAATTGTAGCACACTTTCATGAGCTGATTACTTTTGACATCGTGGTTTGAGTAAGGAAAGGAGCATCATAACTACAAAGAAGAGGTCATAGTGATGGTAGGAAGTGAGTCCAACCTTTCCTTCCTGGTTACATCCTGGTTTCACAGAGGGGCACTAGAGCAACCAACCTCTTCCCCTAACCTAGCCAAGACCTTTCAATGCTCTCTAGAATAACAAACTATTTTTTAGGAAATCAGCAGAGCTCCTGGAAACCTGTAAAAACTGACTTCACACAGATAAAATGGCCACAGTGCTGGGTTTCTCTTTTCTTTTCTTCCTGTCTTTAAAGACAGTACAAATTAAAATCAAAACAGAAAAAAAAAATACAGAATTTCACTTAACAAAGTAATATGAAGTTCCCAGTGTTTGTTGTAATGCATAGTGCTGTCTTCCTAAATCAATCTGTTTCCAAGTTGACAGGAACTGGCGTAGAGGTAAAAGCAGTGCGGATCAATAGGGCAGGGAATGTAGGCAGTGCTTCCTGAGAGAATTCGGCTGACATGTTTGTATTTGAAGTAAGAAGTAAGATGTGCCCATCAAAGAAATAGAACTGTAGTAAGAGAAACATTTCCACGGGAACAGGGATTCTTATGTGTGTGGCCAATTCAAGGGGTTTAGGCTGTGGGGACTGCCTATCAGCTAGAGCAGAAGTTATTCTGGAAGGTAGGGTAGAAGCAGTTGCAGAGCAGCTTAAATGGTGCGGAAGCCCCTATGGAAGTAGAGAGGGTATAAATTAGAGGGAGGAGACCAGGGAAGGTTTCTCACGATCATCTGCACACTAATGCTATTGGGCAAATTGAAAATGAAGGACTTGCTCTGCTGTAGGCAGACCAAAGCATCCATGGGAAAGTCCTAGATATGTGTCAGGCTAATGGGCTCAGGATTTTGTATGACTAGGTAGGGAGGGGATACAAACATTTTAAACTTGTTGCTGGGATTATGGGATTGCCACAGCATGATGGTGGGAGGGTTGGGGTTGACAAAATGCTGAACATGGATGGAGATTGAGCATCCAGGGTTGCCTAGGCTGCTTGGCCAACCTGAACATAGCTGGGGGAGTGTTGGGCACCAAGAGCTCAGACTCAGGAGCAGCATCACAGAGAGCATGAAGAAGACAGTAGGGGATAAAAGCTATTGGATTGGAACAAGGGAATCTTAAATCTCAGAAACAAAATGAAGAGCCCAAACTTATCAAGAAGGGCATGATTTCATGTTTCAGATATGAGATCCAGGAAGAAATACTTGACTGCTTAGACAAGCGCAGGGATCGAGGTTTGATGCCCCGTGTCACATGTCACGTTGGTCCTGCACTTGGATGCGCTGAGCTAACACCCGAGACAGGGTATAGTGGCGCGTTCGTATAATCTCAGCACTGGGAAGGCTGAGAACAGGAGGATCACTCGGAGTCCAAGATGGGTAGTGAGGCACTGTACCAAATGCATAAATTGAAAAAAAAATGCTTGAATTCATCCAGGAAGCATGGGAAATAAAGAGAGAAATTCAGTGTAAAATGTGAGGGAATCAAGAGTGTACACTGACAAGTTTAGTGATGAGAGGTAGATTAGAAGTGGATAACAGAAAAGGGAAGCTGTGGCTTAGCTTGTTTTCTTTTTCCTTGGAGAGCCTTGAACATCTTTTAAAGATAGGAATGAAAGTCATGAAACTGAACCATTCGCACTGAGAATTATGACAGTAAATCCAAAAATGAAGAATCCATGCGCTTGACTCTGGGACTCATGTGTGTTTGATCTCTCAGATAGAAAAGCAGCTCAATGTGAGGACGTTTCGGGAGTGGACCAACCGTTCCAACATGGTGGAAGGAGAAGTGGCAGTGCACATCCCGCGATTCAAACTGGAAATCAAGTATGAGTTAAATTCCCTGCTGAAATCCATGGGGATGACAGACATCTTTGAGCCCTCCAAAGCCGATTTCTCTGGAATGTCACCAGACAAGGGCCTATATTTGTCTAAAGTTATCCACAAGTCCTATGTGGATGTCAACGAGGAGGGCACTGAGGCAGCTGCAGCCACTGGAGACAGCATTGCCGTAAAAAGACTGCCCATTCGCCATGAGTTTGTAGCAAATCATCCTTTCTTGTTCTTTGTAGAGGACATGTCTACCAGTATGCTTCTCTTTGCTGGCAAATTTGTCTCTCCATAAACAGAGAGGTGAGAGTCACTGGGGAGGTTGAAGTAGGGGCAGACAGGTGTCCACAGACCGTGGTGCACATACCTCTGTGCCTCAGTGTGCTCATTTGCAAAGTAGGTTTAGGATCACTTCCAGCCCAATGCGTAGATGATGAAGATTAGTAGATTTTCTTATCACATGACCTGGGTTATCTGGCTCTTCATGGAAGTGCTTTCTGGGCAATATGACTGAGTTAGTGAAGGATGTTTTAAAGGGTTGAATTCTCTTGTACTGTATATATTAGCAAGGTTGAGAATACATGCAAAAGAACAACTTAGGACTTTGGTTAAATTTTTAAATATTATAATTTTCTCTGCATATATGTATTTTCTTGAGAATATATATCTTGATAATATATATTTCTTGATTGCATATATATCATTGTGAATTTTAGTTCAAAGTTCTGTACTGACTGTAATAAATTGATGTAATGTCTTAACCTTTTGGAAACCTAGATAATATGTTCAGAAACTAAATAACTTAGGAGGGAAGGTTTTGACTAAGGACAACTCAAATCAGGAAGCATGTTAATGGAATATTGGGTCAAATCTTTATTAGGTAAATGTAAATTTAATATTAAACTTCTTTCTTAAAAAATCAGTTATTAAGAATCCAACACCACATACACACAAAGAAAGCACTGGGATGGGGGGGAACTGTCCTTAGTTACCATCTTGTCAGTGAGACCCAATATCTGACACCTGCCACCTCAAGGGGAGGGGCTGTGTTTGGCTTACAGTTGGGTAGTTAAAGCACATGGTTAGCAGGCTACAAGGCCACCATGCAGGGGAGCACAGTGTAGAAGCTTCTCCAGGCACGGCAGACAGGAAGCAAAGAGTGAGGAGCTGAGGAGGAGCCAGGGAGAAGCCAAGCCCTGCAGATCACCCCATCTCGCTCTTGACCAGAGCCTGGTCCGCCTCCTAGCCACAAGTCAGCTGTTGAGATCCCACCACCAGTCACCTCCAAGAGCTCAGCCTCAGGGTGTCTGAGGCCTTGGGGGACACTAAAATACAAATCATAATAGCATGGGAAGATTTCCAAGGGGCTGGGTCTTCACCTTGTGTCTCTTTTTAGTGTAGAGGCAGGAAGTGCATGGACACCACTAGTAACTATAGAATCCTGAACTAATATAGTGACTATATAAGCTCCTGATAGTCTCTCTCTTCATATATATATATATATATATATATAATATATGGATATATCCATATATATCCTTGTATCTATACTGTATTTCCATGTATATAAATGTGAGCATACATATATGCCCATATATATATATATATTTCCACATATATCTTTCTCTCTTTTGCACCAGAACTGTACAAATTTATATGTATATATCTGCCCATGTCTCAGTATTTCATACATATCCATGTGTGTATCTGTCCATATATATGTCTCTATATATGAAAATGTACCTATATTTACATCTGTGCATCTATGTTTCCATGTGTGTTTATGATACATACATACATATCTATCCACCTATACCTACCTATACACATATGGAGAGAGACAGCGGGGGGGATTTACAGGACGTGGCTCTGATAGGCTTGCAGTAGAATCTGAAAGTCTTTCACGAAGCAGAATTCTTCTTCTCAGGAAGCCCTCATGTGTTTTTCCCTGTGGTGTTCAGCTGGTTACATAAAGTCCACCCAGACAGTGAAGTGCAATCTGTTTTACTGAAAAGTGTGCTGACCTGATTATTAAACTTGTTTAAAAATGTATGTTCAGTCTGGTGTGTAAACAAATATGCAGGTACTATGTAGAGCCTAGGGAAGCCAACTTAAAAAGTAGATCTTCACCGTCGCAAGCACTGGAGTCTGAAAGGTGAATATAAGCCACTTTCACCCTCTCAGAGCTAACAAAGTGTGTACTTTTAGCAGTGTAAATAATAAAGTGCATTGGCTGGGTTCATGGAATTTTAACACAAAAGGAGCTTTGTTTTTGTCTCCCATTATCCTTATATAGTGGCTTACTACTGGGATAGCCTTTCCAAGCAGCAGCATGGAAACTGTCCACAGGCTC